>BQNB010116715.1:0-21309 GCA_026074375.1 Tanacetum coccineum
AAACAGCTGGTTTATCAATGTCTTTAGTTTGAACATAAACCAAAGCTTGATCTATTTGAGTGTCTAGAAGCTTCGTCACTTGTTTAAAATACGCCGCCCTTCTTCCGGCAGCTGCCACTGCCATGTAAAATTCCGCCATTTTTTTTACTTTTTTAGTTCGATAACACACACAAAATGCGCACAAAGTTACACAAGCTAGTCAAAGTACAAGTGAAGCAATTAGGCTAGACGATATGGTGGTGGGTTTGGCCAAACTCACCAGGTTGACTTTACAAATCACGCGCGACTTGCTAGGTGAGTTTTGGGCACTTTTTGTGTCAATTAGGTGGGGTTACTGACACAGTTTTATTTTGTGAGCCCTTTCTTTTTAATTAATATATTTTATTTGGTTGTGAGTGTGTGAGTATTTAGTGGGGTATATTTTATATAAAGTGGTATTTTAATGAAATGTGAGTTTTAGTGGTAAGGTGAATTCTTATTACGGTTGAATGGTGAGTTGTAAAGTGAGTTTTATTTGGAGAGAGAAAGCTAATGTGACACTCACCACCGTACCATCCAGCCTTAAAGTGTGGCTCGAATGTTGTTTCTTTTTTATTTATTTTTTGGGTTTGCTGCGTTTTAGCTAAATAAAGAAAGAGGGGTCCAGCTGTTTTGGAGAATCATTTCCGTTTTAGGACATGTTTTAGTTTGTGGTGGGACTATTTGGATTCCTTGTATTTTTACTATGGGTCACGTGGTTTAAAAACCACTTACATCATTAATTTGTAAGGACCACTACACATTACTTTTTTGTCTTTTTCACTATTTTGTTATTTTCATTATTTTGTCATTTTGTAACTCATTTTCACTATTTATCTTTTTCCTATCATTTATGGATAAATATTTAAGAGCAAGGGGTATGGTGGCAAAATTCATTCGCCACTCTTACATGGCATTCGTCATTTCATAGCCACCACACCCCAATTCTTAGCCAAATGTTAGCCACTTCATTTTAGCCAGTTAACCGACGCAAAAAAAGACAAAGAAAAAGTACAAGTGGGCCAATGTTTAAAAAAAAAGAAAAATAATATGGGAAAAAAAAGATAAAATTGTGGCTGGTGGAGCCCAAATGGTATTGGTTTGTGTATGTTATGAGTGATGGGGTATTTTGAGTTGTTGTGTTGAAATGAGGTGGCAGTGATGTGGCACTCAGTGGGGTCTAAATGGCATGACTTTTTTAGCCATGACACTTGATGCTCTAATAAACTCATCTGACTTTCATAAAAGCGGATTAACATACTTAATAAATTATACCCGATCATCATATAATTACTCAGTTGTGTTTAAAGTGAAAACAGATGAACGATTAAAGGACATCGAGTCTTTCGGTTAGCTTTTCCGTTCAACGACTAAAATTCGGATTCAGACTTTTACAAATCAGTTGAAATTGTACAATAAGAGCATCCACAATGCTATAGTTTTCAAAAGACTTTTTGCATTAATTACCTATTTATTTATTATATTTTATTCCCTTAAAATTCAATTCAAAGTCATCACTCCAATGCTTAAAAGTCTTTATAAAGCTTTTCTCATAAATGAATAAAAATAATAAAATACAAAAGTGTGAGAGGGAAAAGCTTTTAGCAATAGCTTTTAGTTTAGCAAGTCATTCATAAAAAGCCTTTCAAAAAGCTTTTAACACAATAGTAAAAACCGTTTCAAAAGACTTTTCAAAATAGTAAAAAGTCATTGAAAACTAGTGCATTGGAATGCTCTAAGACTCTTTATGACACAACGGGACATAGTTTTCACTGTCTGTTTTTCATTACAACATGCATTCATTCTTTTGCACAAAATAACAAGATAGTACTTATAAAGTTATGACCATTTAATTACCTATGGTACACTGTGCTACGAAATCTAGATACAAATACGTGTTGCCTATACTAGTACTACTATATGGCGGTGTTGGGATACCAGACAAGTGGTTTCTAAACCCACAAACCCTTTTACTATGTAACCTTTTCATTTTACTAAACCCACAAACCCTTTTACTATGTAACCTTTTCATTTTACTTTAAATAAAGTTGTTGATGTACCTACACTGCGTTTTCGAGTTATACTTTTGAAAGAAGAAAAAAGAAGTAGAAAGAAATCAAGAATAAATTTAAGTCCCAAGTTTTTTATGGAGAAAAAAGAAACGAGATGAAGAGTAAATTTGGGTCACTTTCTCTTTAAAATCTTCTTCCCAAAAGTAGGATGATTTGGAGAGAAAGTAAACAAGGAAACTTATGATTAGTAAAATGACTTAAATGACCTATTATATAAAATAATTTTTTTATACAATAAAGGTTATACTTGTAAAATCATTAGTTTTTCTTTCTTTTCTCTGTAACTCCGAAACAAACTCAGGAACATGAAATAAAAAGTTAAATTTCATTTCTCTCCTCTGGACCCCCCCCCCCCCTTTCCCCCCCTTTTTCTGCTCATTTTATCACGTTCTCTTCTCCTTCTTTTATATCAAAAAGTCAGAACTAAGTATGAAATTACTTGATGTTTTGTTTTTTGTCCATGGTTTTTAAAGGCGCGTTATGCGCATCGTAAGGTGCGAGGCATGACCTCCATCTTACGGGGAAAAAAAATTAATGGCGACAATTTTATTAAAAAACTAGCAAGGAGCTACAAATTACATAGGAGATTTAAGCCAATCATTCCAACTACCAGACAAATCTACCTCTATGCTTAAGCCAAGAAAAAGAATATTGTTGGGAGGTAGGGGCCCAGTTTAGGGCTGAGATAATCAATGACCTAACTACGTACCAAATGAATGGTTACCGGATATCACTTGGAATCGTGTAATCATTTTCCAAAGTAAACTATTCGACCTTAATGCCTGGGTATCACGAATATTCTACTTGTGGGATAAAGACCAAATGGTGTTTCTTTTTTAGGCAACAATCAAGAACCCTAGCGCATCCAATGTTTAGTTTATGTGTATGTTTTTTCTCGTCTGTCTCACACGCAGAAATGTGACCTCCTATTTATATGAGAGTACTCAAGTCTTTAGTCAAGGAATTATGAGATATTATAGAAGATATAATCTCTTCCATAATTAGAATCCTTGATTTCAGGAATTAATGGTTGCATGACCATAATTATCGTGATCAATAACTGTGATTGCTACTTACTATAAGAAATGGTCAAAGTAGTTATACGTCAGTGAATACAAACCAGCATGTTTTTTCCTTCAATGTCCCAGAAGCATCATATGCCCTCTGGAGGAGCATACCGGTGATGTTAAATACTGAAACAGACTTCTGATGAGCTAACCCCGCTGAGGATACTTCCTCCGATTGGATAAGCCTCTGATGGTATCCTTTAGCTTACTCACTTAGGAGTAAAAAGCAGCAAGCCATCAGTCTCTGATGAAAGTCTTACGGTTCTAGAGTCCCACCACTCAAAGGAGTTAACATCACTGAAGTTCATCAGCTACAATGAATTCTCTTAACCACTAACTGAGTCAGGGGTGTTTCAGTGATCTCTAGGGTGTACACTCCGTACCCCATCCCCTATATTACCGTTATGACCAGATTCTCTACAATTGAACTAAATTTCTAACAATCCTCCCCAATTTAGTATAATTCTTTTGCATGAAAATAACACATAAAACAAACAAGTGCATAAATGAAAATGTCATGAGGATTGAATTTCCATCTTAGTAAATACACGTTTAAATATTCGAGAATCAGGGTGTTCTAAGAATTGAACCCTTCAACCCATTTGAGTACCTGAATGTAAATAACACACAAGTTTTCAAGCACTTAAACGCTCCTGACACTATTACATAACCATTTATCCATGTCCAATTTATAAATGTTATAAGACCCAAAGTCCATGATCCTTGAGGCGGCAAAACCCCAACATTTACATAGGTGGTTCATTTTTATTCATACTCTTGCTTAGCACTTTTTCAAAGAAATTAACCATTAAAAAGTTTGCAACTTCATCGTCCTTTCAGCAGGTTTCAAGCACATCCCTAGGATGATTTGTAAACATGTGCTTCATCTCTCTGAATGTTCAGCTTCCCACATTGAACGCAGCTGCCAAGTTTCCTCAGCATGGATTGGTGTCCTAGCAATCCGCGACTTTACTATTGGACTTTAATCCCATCCATTCAATAGACTTTATAACCAAGTCTCCAGCCAGACTCTTCGTCAAGTGATCAGCTAGGTTTTGTTAAGACCTTACAAACTTTAGGATACAACACCATTCAAGATATAGTTTTCATGAATCATGCGTATGCCTAGACACCTAGGTGTCTGGACTTCCCAATGTACATTTGTCTATAACAGCTTTGCAATGTAAGATCACTATCACAAGCGGATAAAATATGTGCCATAGGTTTTGACCCCACAGAGGAATCTCAAGGGACAAGTTTTTCCAACCATTCAGCTTCCTTACAGCGCTGCTAAAGCCATAAATCCAGACACCAATTAGAACTAGTGATACAAGTTATAGCTTTTGGAAAATCACAAGAATGTGCAAACCACCTACAAGCAGGATACCCAGTCACTGGTATACAAATTATCTTTATTAGTTTGTTGATGCCAGCTTGCATCATGTAACCTTCCAACACTGAATAGGAATATCCAGAGTATAACCAATCTATAGTCCATGTTTTTCATCAAGTAACTTCAGTACCCTCTGAATTGCCTTGACTATTGCTGAGTTCGGGATTACTAGTATACTACTTCATTTTCCCACAACATCAAATGCAATGTTCAGTGGTACAAAGTCATGCAAACATAAGCAGCCAATCACTCTAGAATACTCAAGTTGAGATACAACCAAACCTCTGTTGGGCATCAGCTTCTTACAAGTATCCAGAGGTGTACTAACTAGAGTGCAATCAGAGTAATTGAATTTTTTTAAAACCTTCTCAATGTAATGAGATTGAGAAATTGCTATACCATTACTCTTATGTTTAATCCTTATTCCCAGGATAACATCTGTGCCTACAAACCCCACCAATGCGGAAACCAGCGAAGGTGGTAACATATTAAAAAACTTCACACGAGGTTAAAGATAATACACCATATATGATTTTAGATAAAAGAAAGATTATCTGAAATTACAAACAATACAAAAGCAAGTTTAAAGAGTACAAAAGTCAACATAAGTTGTTTTTCTTTCGAACATGGATCACCCAAAAAGAAATTTAGATAGAAAAGAGAAACATACGTGAGGGGGGGGGGGGGGGGGGGGGGGGGGGGTGGGGGGGGGGGGAGTGTGGGGGGGGGGGGGGGTTGTGGTGTGGGTGGTGGGTGGGTGTGTGGGGGTTGGTGTGGGGGGTGTGTTAAGGGGGGAATGATTTAATATTGGGGGATAGTGGGTTTTAAGTTTGTTTAGTCATAGCTTTTGTTTTCAGGTGACATTCTATAATGTGGAAATTTTAGTGAACTGCTCTTATTGCCTCAAGTAAATTTTAAAATCTTGGAAGCGTTGGTTTATCCACGAATTCACCATATATACCCTTGGGGGTGGGGGGGTTGGGGGGGTATGGGGGGGGGGGGGGGGGGGTGGGGGGAGGGGGGGGGGGGGGGGGGGGAGGGAGGGTGGGGGGGGGTGGTGTGGCTTTGTGGGTGAAGTTTTTGTTGGAATGTGTTGGGGTGTTACCAACACAAGCCACCACTAAGACATACATGAACAATTCCACTAGCAAGACACTAAATTTTCCATTACTAAATGTCACCTAAAAGCAATGATAAAACGGTCCCAACTATCTAAATAGATGGTGAGCTTCACCATGTTATATACACAAAATCTAGTTTAGAAAAAGAGTAGAGTCCGAAAAAGTTTTGCCACAATGGCAAGTCATCAAAAACAGTTGTCCAAACCAAAATCAATTTCCAAATAAGTTGAGAGTCCAAAACAAATCAATGTATATGTATGCTATAGTGATTATGCGAGGCACTACTTAAACGTGTTCAGCCTAACCGTTCCAACATCCAATCAAGTTCTAGTTGTATAGTTGCACAAACACTAAGTACTATGCATCCCTTGTGAGGGGATGAGGAGGGCTAGTCACCTAATACGCTATCCATAAGTACAACTCTCACAATCCCGTGAGGGGAAGTGAGTTAAAAGTAGTGGCGGGTTCCAAGCATACAACAACATACATACTAAGTTTAAGGTTCCAAGTTCAACACATTTCCAAATTCCAACAAGTTCAAATCAAGTTCAAAGTTTAACACCTTTCCAAAGTTCAACAAGTACAAATTAGACTTCCATGCGTTCAAAACAAGTTCAAATTTGAATGTGCTCAAAAGATTTATTTACTTAAAAGTATTTGCATAACAAATGACACATCATGCTTTCCACCCTAAAACATTTAAAATCATGTAAAAAGGGGAATGTGAGAAACTCACCTTAGAAGTTAGAATGATAATAGGACTTCTCGGCAAACCACACTAAGTAGGCAACCCAAACAAATACGCAACCTTCTACTCGCAAATAGGCAAGTAAAAATAGACTCTAATTAGATCCTATACGATAATGCTCGGACAATAATAAGGTTTTTTCTTTTGTTTAAGTCTTGTGTTTCCACAATCGTTTTCAAAGAACACAATTATCACAACGCGAATTTCTACTAATTTGCCCTAATATCCGTCACTTTAAGTATTTGTTGTTTGAACCAAGCTAACCAAAACTATTGGTCAAGCTACTACTCCAGGTCAAAATCCCATGTTTTAGGTGTGTCCATGAATTTTCCTAAAATTTATTAAGGACTTATACTTGACCATTTATACCCGACTCCAAAAACGGCCAAATCTGGACATACCAAAGTATTTTAATGATCAGAAGGTGCGTTCGTATAACTAGGGTTCCTAGGAATTGAATGTGTAGTTCATAAAATGACACGACCATTTAGAAAGTGACTCAACAAAATTTTAATGGAGTCAAAAATGTCGTATGTTTGCTATCGGTTACTGACCTCAAAATAGACAGTTGTCACAGTATTCCCCTGTTAAAGGGAATTTTGTCCTGAAATTTCAATTTCTCGTCCTAAGCCGTATCGCTCGCGAACAATTGTGGATACTTGCGCTTCTTCTCGTTTTCTCATTCCCAAGTAAATTCTGGTCCTCATTGAGAGTTCCAATGAACTTTCACAAGGGGAATGTGACTTTGCTTTAGTTTCTTGACCTCGCGGTCCATGATCTCAATCGGATCCTCAACAAAATGTAGTTCGTTGTCAATCTTGATTTCTTCCAGTGGTACGTGCAGATTTGCATCTGCCAGGAATTTCTTTAGGTTTGACACGTGAAACATGTCATGAATGCCTACAAGTTCTTGCGGTAGACACAATCGATTCGACAATCTCGAACAGTCCTACGTATCTTGGTGAAAGCTTATTTCTCTTGCTGAAACGTACTACACCCTTCCAAGGTGATACTTTGAGTAGTACTTTATTGCCAAAACTGAACTCTAACGGATTTCACCGATTGTTAGCATAGCTCTTCTGGCGATCTCGTGCAGTCTTTAGTCTTTCCTTGATTTGAACGATCTTGTCGGTAGTTTCCTGGACAATCTCTGGTCCAATTAGCTTGCTTTCTCCTACTTCTGCCCAAGCTATGGGCGTTCAAAATTTCCTTCCATACAAGCTTCAAATGGGGCACACTTCACGCTCGAGTGGTAACTAGTGATATACGAGAATTCGACTAGTGGAAGATGAGTATCCCAGTTTCCACCAAAGTCGATGGTACATGCTCTAAGAATATCTTCTAATGTTTGAATGGTACGCTCACTCTGTCCATCGATCTATGGATGGTAAGCAGTACTCATATCCAGTTGCGTTACTAATGGTTTATGTAGCGATTGCCAAAATCATGATGTGAAACTTACTGTCATGATCAGATATGATTGACACAGGCACCCGTGCTTTGCTACGATCTCATTGATGTATAGTCTTGCCAACTTTCATGTCTTGTAATCTTCACGGATAGCTAAGAAATGTGCTGATTTAGTCAGTCGATCGACAATGACCCAAATCGAGTCATGTCCGCTACAGGTTCTTGGTAACTTGTTTATGAAGTCCATTATGATGGTCTCCTATTTCCACTCAGGAATCTCTGGCTGTTGAAGCAATCCCGAGGGTTTATGGTGTTCTACTTTGACTTTAGAGCAAGTTAAACACTTACTAATGTACAAAGCAATATCCTTTTTCATTTTGGGCCACCAATATAAGTCTCGTAGATCATAGTACATATTGTTTGCTCCAGGATATACCGAATACTTTGTAGCATGGGCTTCATTCGTGATTAAAGTTCTTAAATTGCCATAAGCTGGCACCCGAATTTGTTCAACAAAATACAATCCTCTGTCTTCTTTCCTTTCAAGTTGCTTCTTAAATCCTCGCAACCTTTATCCCGAAGTATTGATGACCTTGGAAGCTTCGCTCTGAGCTTCCAGTATCTTATTCTTAATGCTAGAGGGAATTGTCATGCTCCAAGCTCGAGCACGTCTCGGTTTCATCCACTCCTTCCTACTCAATGCATCAGCTACTACGTTCGCTTTACCTGGGTGGTGGCGAAAACTCGCAGTCATAAATACTGAAAAGGTTCAAACCCACGTCTTTACGCATATTTAACTCTTTTTGATCGAAAATGTGCTGAAGGCTTTTATGACTGGTGTAGATAACACTCTTTGTTCTGTACAAGTAGTGTCTCCACATTTTGAGAGCAAATACCACTGCGCCTAACTCTAAATCATGAGTGATGTAGTTCTTCTCATGGATTTTGAGTTGCCTGGATGCGTATTTATCACTTTTGTTTTCTCTAGCATCAAACAAAACCAAAACCTTGGTTTGATGCGTCACAGTAAACTCCAAACTCATTTGCGCCTTTAGGAAGTGCCAGAATTTAGGCATCACACAACATGTCCTTTAATGTCTGAAAGGCATTCTCTTGTTCATTTCCCCACTCAAACTTCCTATCTTTTTAGTCAATAGGGTGAGGGGCTTTGCAATCTTCGAGAAATTTGTGATAAATCGCCTATAATATCCCGCCAATCCTAAGAATAAACGGATCTTGGTTGGGGTCTTTGGGGCTTTCAACTCTTTACTGCTTCAATTTTGCTGGGATCTACATGTATACCTTCATAGTTCACTACATGTTCGAGGAAACGAACCTCTTGTAGCCAAAATTCACATTTTGAGAATTTTCCGAACAAATTTTCCTTTTCAAGCAACTCTAATATCAGCTTCAGGTGAACTTAATGCTCCTCTTTGGACTTTGAATAAATCAAGATGTCGTCAATAAAGACATTGACAAACTTGTCAAGATACGGCTTACATACACGGTTCATAAGGTCCATGAATATCATGGGAGCGTTAGTCAAACCGAAAGGCATGACCGTGAATTCAAAATGCTCGTACCTCGTCCTGAAAGCGATTTTGGGAATGTCTTTATTGCGTACTCTCAACTGACTGTGAGCCAGATGAATATCTATTTCAAACAATATTGTTGACCTTGCAGTTGGTTTGAAACAGGTCATCAAACCCTAGGAAGGGGGTACGGTTCTTGACAGTTAGCTTGGTTCAGTTCTTGATAGTCTTTGCACATATGACAACAAACCATCTTCTTTTTTCACAAACACTAGGAGCTCGCCCATGGAGGCGATAAACCTAGGTCGTATGAAACCTTTGTCTTGGAGCTCTTTGAGTTGGTGGACAGTTTCTTGCAATATCCGTGGTGCCAAACAATTAGGTGATTTTGCAACAGGCATAACTCCAGGAATAAGATCTATGCGAAACTCCACTTCACGAGATGGGGGTAAACTTGATAAATCTTTAGGAAACACGCCAGGGAAATCACATACAACAAGTATATCTTTGAGTTTCGGCTCGTTTACTTTCATAGTCTACAACTGTTTCAGGTTCCCTTCAGGACGTTCTCCATGAACTTCCAAAATCTCTCTGTTAGATAACGAGATTTGAAGAATTTTCTCAAAACAAACTATCTTTGCCTTAAGCTTGGATAACCAATCCATTCCTACAGTCACGTCAAAATTACTGTGTCCGAAAGGGATCAAGTCGATAAGAAACGTATGACATTCTAGTTCTAGTCCACATCCGCGGACAATCTTGTTGGTTTCTAACTTTAGACCGTTAGCAATTTAAATTTCGTAATCGGGGTTTATAGCACTAGGTTTTGAGTTAATCGAGGGAAAGAATCATAGAAATAAACGTAAATAGTCATCAGAATCTTAATAATACACGGTAGAAAATGATCGATGAAAGAAAAAGTACTCGTCATGATGTTTGGATCTTGCTGAGCTTCAGCGGTACCTATGTCGAAGGCACTATCACGTGCCTGATTCCCATTGTTCCCTTGGTCGTGATTTCCTTTGATAGTTAGCACAGGGTTTGGGCGGTTCAGACTCGTATCCGTTCTAGGTTTGTAAGATACAGATGTACAATAATTGGTGTCCAAGATTCGTTCATGTGTTGCGCGTGTTTCGTCTTGGAGACATGGTTTTAAATTTTTCCACAATATTTGTTGAGTAAGTAATTTGACCAAAGTATAGTTCGAGTACCGTGCATTTATATGATGCAGCTTAAAATGAAATAACATTCGTTCAAACACAGTTGTGACGAAAGTTTATATAGAGAAAAGAGATGAACATTCTCACATACGTAGTTTTAATTCTCCCTTAATGATTGTTATCCAAAAAGATACGTCTTCAAAAGTTTGTATTTCGTAGTAACCTCCAACAAAGTTGGGTTTTCAACATAAATTGTGATAAAAAGGTTTTGACTTAAAAAAATATATTTCAAGTAACGCATAATAAAGAAATTTTATTTATTTATTTATTTAAAAATTTTATTTTTGTTATTTTATTAAAGTCAAAATAAGGATTTCTAAAATTTAAAGTCATAATAAAGTTTTTCCAAGAATTTGAAGTCAAAGCAACCAACACAATGATACCGATACAAAAGAATTCTTTTTTTTATAATAAAAACATTTTTTTTCCGAACGCAGGCTGAATAAATATATTCAACAAAACTTGATGTTCACATGTACCTTATAATACATAAGTTTTGACGCTAAAACGATGTAACCTTGAAAAATGCTAGTGGATCACGTTTTAAAAAGAAGTGTTCAAAAAGTATCTCACTTATACATGTTTTGTTACCAAAGGACTTCGACTCGTCCACATAAGTACCATCTCCGAAACACAACACCAGGACGAAAATTGTTATCATGGTTACACAATTAACCAATATCAAATATAAGGTGCTTGTTCTCGTATCAATCCTTTTATCTCAAAAGGGAGGGGGTCTTCCATGCGATGGTCATTCAACCAAACAACTATAGTGATAATACTCATAAGCGAGTTGCTCCTAAGGCAACTAATGATGTAATCTGTCTCATCGAACATCTTCAAGAATGAAATGTTTAAGTAACAGGTTTCCACGATAAAAACGATGTCAACCCACATGGCTGAATTGAGTAAAAGGTCGTTTGCACACGCAACGTATAGGTTTTAAGGACAAAACACCCGCATTTCTGCTTTCGACCCTAATCTCTCTATAGTCGCGTTGCATCCATGTCATTTGAGTATCCATCAAATCATCCAAGCCTCGCCCATCCTCGAGTGAATTCTTCAAAGGTCTTAAGCCAAATAGCAACTTGAATCTTAATTTCATAACTCATCAAACAAGAACTGTCATGAACTTAAGTTAGAAGTTGGTAAAAACTTAATGTTTTTGAAAAATTGACTCAACTTTGGGGTCGCTCAGAAACAAAATCTTGAATTACTGAACACGGTGTTTGCGAACAAGCAAAGAATGCTTACATTAGAAGCCAAAGTGGTTGGCTTAATAGCATGACGAAATAGAATGGAGACGTGACCAAAATATAGGTCGACGTAGCTCTAATAGTGAAAGAATGAACGTCTTTACATGTCGTGCATACGTAGTTCACCTGTTGTACGCCTTGAGTTCTTACTCAGAATCTATCAACGAGTCATTCTCAAAGCCTTATGCAGGGTAAAGGTATGAAAAATATTTAGGTGTACGTCGCGACTCACTCGCGAAATCATTAGCGCGCGAAGACGATCTATGGGACATATTGTGACTATAACGGTGTCCTTAATAACAAGGTGCTTAGGGACAGTGTGATACTATAATGACAGTAACCGATGTGAAAGCAAACTCAGAACATAAATGAGCCAATCAACATAAGCATGATGTACTAAAATCAAATAGTGGACATCTAAAAGCATGCATTGTACGGTGCACATAATTCCTAGGATGCTTTTTAGTGACTAAAGTGGAAAGTCGGTTTTTTTTAAAACTTGTTTAAAAAAAATTTAAATGACAATACCTAGTGTTGCATGATACTCCCTAAATTAGACATATGTTTTTCAAGTTATGTCTAATTGTAGGTCTAATAATGCAACCACTCGTACTAGTCAACTCGTTTCATAGTACCGGTGTTTTCCAAAAAATAAAATCATTTGGTTTTAGTTCGGATTTTTATTTTTGAAAATAAAAACGGCGTTCTCTATAACCTTAGGCTCGATTACCAATCTGTCACACCCCACCAATGCGAAACGAGAAGTGTAACTAGTTAATAAAACTTCACACGAGGTGATAGATAAAACACCATACATGATTTAGATAAAAGAAAATTATCCGAATTATAACAATACCAAATGCAAGTTAAAGAGTACAAAAGTCAACATAGAGTTTATTTATTCATCCGAAACATGGATCACCCAAAAGACAATAACTTGGAAGAAAGTAGACATCTTGAACAAGTCCAAGAGCAAGTACACTAAATTTCCACTTTAAGAATGTCACCTGAAAAGCATGATAAAAACGGTCAACTATCGAAATAGTTGGTGAGCTCACAAGGTTATATACACAAAATATAGTTTTAGAAAAGAGTAGATGTCCGATAAAAGTTTGCCAACTCAATGGCAAGTCATCAAAAATAGTTGTCCAAACCAAAATCAATTTCCAAATAAGTTGAGAGTCCAAAACAAATCAATGTATATGTATGCTATAGTGATTATGCGAGGCACTACTTAAACGTATTCAGCCTAACCGTTCCAACATCCAATCAAGTTCTAGTTGTATAGTGTGGCACAAACACTTAGTACTATGCACCCTTGTGCAGGGAGTGAGGAGGGGCTAGTCTCCTAATAGCGCTATCCATAAGTACTAACGTCTCAATCCCGTTGAGGGGGAAAGTGAGTTAAAAGTAGTGGCGGGTTCCAAGCATACAACAACATACATACTAAGTTCAAGGTTCCAAGTTCAACACATTTCCAAATTCCAACAAGTTCAAATCAAGTTCAAAGTTCAACACGTTTCCAAAGTTCAACAAGTACAAATCAGAGTTCCATGCGTTCAAAACAAGTTCAAGTTCGAATGTGCTCAAAAGATTTATTTACTTAAAAGTATTTGCATAACAAATGACACATCATGCTTTCCACCCCAAAACATTTAAAATCATGTAAAAAGGGGAATGTGAGAAACTCACCTTAGAAGTTAGAATGATAATAGGACTTCTCGGCAAACCACACTAAGTAGGCAACCCAAATGAATATGTAACCTTCTACTCGTAACCTATGGAAAGTAAATATACCTAGTTAGATCCTATACGATAATGCTCGACAATATTTAAGGTTCATTTTGTTAAGTCTGTGTTCACATTCGTTTTCAAAAGACAACATTTCTTACACAAAGCGAATTCTACTAATTTGCCCTAAATTTCCCTCACCTTAAGTATTCGTTTGACCAAGCTAACAAACTTCTGGTCCAAGCAACTACTCCAGGTCAAAATTCCCATGTTTTTTAGGTGTGTCCATTAGAATTTATCTACAAAATTTTATTAAGGACTTATACTTGGACCATTTTATACCCGACTCCTAAAAAGGCCCAAATCTGGACATAAACCAAAGCTTTTATTGATGCATAGGTCCAAATCAAGATTATATGAGTTAGTCCAATGGGGGAATCTAAATAACCCATACAAGTGTCTACCATATCAGTTTCAATGATAGATTCATCGTTGTTTATGATTTATGATCAATTTAGTACACGGGTTAAAAAGAGATTTTTGGGCAGTTTTGACACTTTACACCATTTTGCTACTTTGACTAACCAAACGACCTCATATTTTTAAAAGGCTTATATTTCTAGAAACTAGACTCAAATCACTTGAATCTAGCTTCTTTAATCATGTCAAAATGTTTATTTATCATCAATTTATGCTCAAATCAATATGACCCAAAAATAAAATAGGGGCTGTTTGAAAAATAGCTTTGACTTAATCAAGTCAAACCAATAACCCAACATGCAAAAATGACCCAATCAACTCCCACAATAATATTATACAGGTCTTAACATCATTTTAATCCAAAAATCTCAGTTGACTATTTGGAAAAACATTGACTCATTGCATGTACAAATCAACTCCCGATTTAGGTTAAAATCATGATTTTACGCCCCATATCATCACTAGTTTTATCATTCGAATCATCAAACCACTTATACAAATTTTATAAGCATATTACCATTATTTAAATATGTCCATAACACTATATTATCATAGATTATTATCTTTGTGGATTAGAACAAAGAAGATGAACAAACATGTGTTTTAAGCCATAAATGGCACTTTTCGGGTACAAGATAGGCACAAGCCGTCTTGTACCCTTACCTTACCTATGATAACACCAAGTGAATGACAATATGAAGATGAGGCTGAGATGATTCAACTTTCCAAGATGGTGCTTTGAGTGAAAAACGAACCAAGAAACTTATTAGAGATGATTAAACAAGCCTTTTTGAGTGATATTCTTGTGTTTAATCAAGATTTTGAGTGGTGGATTGTGGTGCTTTGTTCTTGGCAGCCCAAAATGGAAAAGAAGAAGAGGAAACTAGATCTTTGAGAGAGATAGAAGTTCATCTGAGAAGGAAGAGAGTGAAAATGAATAAGTGTGAAGGGTGGTTCAGTGTAGGAGTGTTTATGACTGTGTAAATGAGCTTGCAATGTGCATAAGGTAGTAGGGAGGCATAGGGGACCAAGGGGATGACGGTTTTTGGGGCTCCAAGGGGAGGTAATATTGACTTATATAATTTATTTTGTGTATATAATGTTATGTAAGTATTTTTAAGTATAATGAAAAAAGTGTATGTATATAAAGGTTTAAGTAATAAGTAGTAATTGTGATATTGTGTAGAATAATGTGAGTTCAATGTAAAAAGTGCTAATTAAGTTTGTTAAAGAATGAATTATACACTTATATATATCTAGAAGTGTTTAAGTCCGATATAAGAATCCGTAAATGCAAAACGTAAAAATGTACAAAATATTCAGGGGGTTACCGTGAAACATGGCAAGTTATAATAAACGAAGTGACCTAAGTTCATAAAAGTGAATGAATTATGTTTATTAATGGTTATTGACATTGTCCTAATGACCTTTGAGCATATTGTTGATCGTTAAGACCGTTAACTAGGATCATAAGTCGAAGGTGCGTTCGTATAACTAGGGTTCCTAGGAATTGAATGTGTAGTTCATAAAATGACACGACCATTTAGAAAGTGACTCAACAAAATTTTAATGGAGTCAAAAATGTCGTATGTTTGCTATCGGTTACTGACCTCAAAATAGACAGTTGTCACAATCTGCCTCCCCCATGTCCTTCATAGAAAACCTTGATAACAAAAATTCCTTAGTCAGATCCACCTGAACTTGGTCAATGCCAAAGATCAGCATGTCATCAACATATAGACAAATGATGACTCCTTTACCAGATGCATCAAATTTAATATACACACATTTGTCAGCTTGATTAAGTAAATATCCATTAGACAAAACCACTTCATCAAACTTTTGATGCCATTACTTAGGTGCCTGTTTAAGTCCATATAGAGACTTAACCAGTTTACACACCTTGTTTTCATTGCCAAGCAAGATGAAGCCTAGAGGTTGGTTCATATAAACCTCCTCTTCTAGTTCCCCATTCAAGAAAGCTGTCTTCGTAACCATCTGATGAATTATCAGATTGTGAATTGATGTCGTAGCAATCAACAGTCTTATAGTACTTATATGTGCCACTGGGGCATAAGTGTCAAAGTAGTCTATCCCTGACTTTTTTTAAAGCCCTGAATGACCATCCTTGCCTTAAACTTTTCAACAATCCTATCTACCTTTCAATTTTCTTTTGAAGATCCATTTGCAACCCAGAGGTTTGCAACCTGGAGGTAGATTAGTCAACACCCAAGTGTTATTGCCCATGATGGAGTCCATCTCATCATTACTTGCTTCTTTCCAGAAAGCAACATCCTGGGACTTCATTGCTTCATCAAATGTTTTAGGGTCATCTTCAACATTAAAGCAATAGGAGTGTTGGTCAGAAACCTCATCCCATGTTCCTTCAATTAAATATAATTAAAATTCAGGCCTAAAATACTTTGGAGTCCTATGCCTCTAGATTTTCCTAAGCTCGGGCTTAAATTGTTGAACAATCTCATCAGTGACTCTTTCAAAGACCACTGAACTACCAGAGTCTTTAGTTCCTTTTATCAGGGACCTTGACTTGTCTAGATAGATGAGAACTGTGCTCATCAAAGAAAGCAATCCCTTGATTCAATGATTGAGTTATAGTGCAACAGAATTAATTATGTTTAATAACATATGAACCTAAAAGCCTTGGTAGCTCAACATATCCAACAAAGATGCATCCATTGCCTCTTACATCCAAAGTATTTTTAGCTTTGGATCAAGAGTCTTACAACATCCCTACAACCCCAAAACCTAAGAAATTCAGGTTTTTGGTTATCTTTTTTAGTCCAGAGTTCATAAGGGTTAATCTTAGATCCTATAAAATTGGAACCCATAAATAAATAGCAAGCAGTTCACATATCTTCACTCCCATAACCCTTGACTCAAACGAAAGTAGGACAACATGGAATTAACCATTTCTTTCAGCACTCTGTTCTTCCTTTCAGATATACCATTTTGTTGTGGAGTATAAGGGGCAGTCGTTTCATGGATAATACCAACAGACTGAAAATACAGAGTATCCATGTACTCACATCCTCTATCAGTCCTGAATCTTTTGATCAGAGACCCTTGTTGTAACTCAACTTCAGTTTTGAATACTTTGAATTTATCTAATGCTTCATCTTTTGAATGTAATAAATAAACATAGCAAAACCTAAAGGCATCATCAATAAATGTCACAAAGTACTTTTTGTTCTCCAATAAAGGAGTAGCATGCAGATCACAGAGATCACTCTGAATCAATTCTAAAACTTCAGTTTCATGTTTTACATTCTGAAATGGTTTCTTAGTTATTTTATTCAGCATGCAAGTCTGACACTTTTCAGAGTCCATGTCAAAAGCAGGGATTAACCCATCCTTGGACATATCTTGCATCCTTTTAAAGTGGACATGTCCTAGTCTAGCATGCCATAAGATTGAATCATTCAGTTTAGAGGTTGACATGAAGGCTGAACGAATATTATCAAAGACAATATTAAGCCTAAACATATTTGAATTGAAGTTTGGAAGTTCTCAGTCCTCCCATGTATTTGAGTTTCTCAATTTACCTTTTTCCTATCATTTATGGATAAAGATTTAATAAACTCATCTGCCTTTCATAAAAGCGGATTAACATACTTAATAAATTATACCCGATCATCATATAATTACTCAGTTGTGTTTAAAGTGAAAACAGATGAACGATTAAAGGACATCGAGTCTTTCGGTTAGCTTTTCCGTTCAACGACTAAAATTCGGATTCAGACTTTTACAAATCAGTTGAAATTGTACAATAAGAGCATCCACAATGCTATAGTTTTCAAAAGACTTTTCAAAATAGTAAAAAGTCATTGAAAACTAGTGCATTGGAATGCTCTAAGACTCTTTATGACACAACGGGACATAGTTTTCACTGTCTGTTTTTCATTACAACATGCATTCATTCTTTTGCACAAAATAACAAGATAGTACTGTATTAGTTATGGACCATTAATTACCTATGCATGTGCTCAAGATAGAACAAATACGTGTGGACCAGATACTAGTACTACTATATGGCGGTGTTGGGATACCAGACAAGTGGTTTCTAAACCCACAAACCCTTTTACTATGTAACCTTTTCATTTTACTAAACCCACAAACCCTTTTACTATGTAACCTTTTCATTTTACTTTAAATAAAGTTGTTGATGTACCTACACTGCGTTTTCGAGTTATACTTTTGAAAGAAGAAAAAAGAAGTAGAAAGAAATCATAATAAATTTATGTTCCCAAGTTTTTTTATGGAGAAAAAAGAAACGAGATGAAGAGTAAATTTGGGTCACTTTCTCTTTAAAATCTTCTTCCCAAAAGTAGGATGATTTGGAGAGAAAGTAAACAAGGAAACTTATGATTAGTAAAATGACTTAAATGACCTATTATATAAAATAATTTTTTTATACAATAAAGGTTATACTTGTAAAATCATTAGTTTTTCTTTCTTTTCTCTGTAACTCCGAAACAAACTCAGGAACATGAAATAAAAAGTTAAATTTCATTTCTCTCCTCTTCTTTTCTGCTCATTTTTATCACTTCTCTTCTCTTCTTTTATTTCAAAAAGTCAGGAACTAAGTAGTGAAATTACTTGATGTTTTGTATTTTTGTCAGGGTTTTTAAAGGCGCGTTATGGCATCGTTAAGGTGCGAGGCATGACCTCCATCTTACGGGGAAAAAAAATTAATGGCGACAATTTTATTAAAAAACTAGCAAGGAGCTACAAATTACATAGGAGATTTAAGCCAATCATTCCAACTACCAGACAAACTACCTCTATGCTTAAGCCAAGAAAAAGAATATTGTTGGGAGGTAGGGGCCCAGTTTAGGGCTGAGATAATCAATGACCTAACTACGTACCAAATGAATGGTTACCGGATATCACTTGGAATCGTGTAATCATTTTCCAAAGTAAACTATTCGACCTTAATGCCTGGGTATCACGAATATCTACTTGGGATAAGACCAAATGTGTGTTCTTTTTTAGGCAACAATCAAGAACCCTAGCGCATCCAAGTGTTTAGTTTATGTGTATGTTTTTCTCGTCTGTCTCACACGCAGAAATGTGACCTCCTATTTATATGAGAGTACTCAAGTCCTTGGTCAAGGAATTATGAGATATTATAGAAGATATAATCTCTTCCATAATTAGAATCCTTGATTTCAGGAATTAATGGTTGCATGACCATAATTATCGTGATCAATAACTGTGATTGCTACTTACTATAAGAAATGGTCAAAGTAGTTATACGTCAGTGAATTCAACCCAGAGTGTTTTTCCTTCAATGTCCTGAAGCATCAGCTTGCCCGCTGAGGAGCATACCCGGTGATGGTTTAATACTGAAACAACCTCTGATGAGCTAACCCGCTGAGGATACTTCCTCTGATGGATTACTCTCTGATGGTATCCTTTAGCTTACTCACTTAGTGAGTTAAAAAGCAGAAGCCATCAGTGCTCTGATGAATGTCCTTCGGTCTAGAGTCCCACTCTCAAAGGAGTTAACTCACTGAAGTTCATCAGCTACTAGAATTCTCTTAACCACTATCTGAGTCAGGGTGTTCAGGGATCTCTAGGTGTACACTCCGTACCTCCATCCCCAGATACCGGTATGAACAGATCTCTACAATTGAACTAAATTTCTAACAATCCTCCCCAATTTAGTATAATTCTTTTGCATGAAAATAACACATAAAACAAACAAGTGCATAAATGAAAATGTCATGAGGATTGAATTTCCATCTTAGTAAATACACGTTTAAATATTCGAGAATCAGGGTGTTCTAAGAATTGAACCCTTCAACCCATTTGAGTACCTGAATGTAAATACACACAAGTTTTCAAGCACTTAAACGCTCCTGACACTATTACATAACCATTTATCCATGTCCAATTTATAAATGTTATAAGACCCAAAGTCCATGATCCTTGAGGCGGCAAAACCCCAACATTTACATAGGTGGTTCATTTTTATTCATACTCTTGCTTAGCACTTTTTCAAAGAAATTAACCATTAAAAAGTTTGCAACTTCATCGTCCTTTCAGCAGGTTTCAAGCACATCCCTAGGATGATTTGTAAACATGTGCTTCATCTCTCTGAATGTTCAGCTTCCCACATTGAACGCAGCTGCCAAGTTTCCTCAGCAGGGAGTTGGGTGTCCTAGCATTCAGCGACTTAATTGGACTTTAATCCCATCCATTCAATAGACTTTATAACCAAGTCTCCAGCCAGACTCTTCGTCAAGTGATCAGCTAGGTTTTGTTAAGACCTTACAAACTTTATGGATACAACCCCATTCATGATTAGTTCATGAATCATGCTATGCCTGACACCTAGGTGTCTGGACTTCCCATTGTACATTTGGCTATAAGCCTTTGCCAATGTAGCAGCACTATCACAGCGGATAGAAATATGTGCCATAGGTTTGACCCACAGAGGAATCTCAAGGAGCAAGTTTTTCAACCATTCAGCTTCCTTACCAGCGGCTGCTAAAGCCATAAATTCAGACTCCATTGTAGAACTAGTGATACAAGTTTGCTTTTTGGAAGCCCAAGAAATTGCACCACCATCAAGCAGGAATACCCAGTCACTGGTAGACAAATTATCTTTAGTGTTGTTGATCCAGCTTGCATCAGTGTAACCTTCCAACACTGAAGGATATCCAGAGTATACCAATCTATAGTCCATGTTTTTCTTCAAGTACTTCAGTACCCTCTGAATTGCTTGCTAGTGCTGAGTTCGAGGATTACTAGTATACCTACTCAGTTTTCCCACAACAAATGCAATGTCAGGGGTACAAGTCATGGCATACATTAAGCAGCCAATCACTCTAGAATACTCAAGTTGAGATACAACCAAACCTCTGTTGGGCATCAGCTTCTTACAAGTATCCAGAGGTGTACTAACTAGAGTGCAATCAGAGTAATTGAATTTTTTTAGAACCTTCTCAGTGTAATGAGATTGAGAAATTGCTATACCATTACTCTTATGTTTAATCCTTATTCCCAGGATAACATCTGTGCCACACCCCACCAAGGCGGAACCGCGAAGTGTAACATATTAATAAACTTCACACGAGGTGATAGATAAAACACCATATATGATTTAGATAAAAGAAAATTATCTGAATTACAACAATACCAAATGCAAGTTTAAAGAGTACAAAAGTCAACATAAATTATTTTTCTTTCGAACATGGATCACCCAAAAGACAATAACTTGGAACAAAGTAGACAT
>BQNB010116716.1:0-12451 GCA_026074375.1 Tanacetum coccineum
TTGAAAGTGGTTAATGCTAATGAAGCAAATATAAATGATAATTGCTATATGGTCTAACCTCGGTTATTTGAGATGTTTATTTGATGATGTGCATATGATTTATGTTATATGTCGGTTACTTACTAAGTGAAAGCTTACTGTTTAGTCATTGACCATTTTTGTAGGTTTATATGATGCAACTTAGATCTTCGATAAAAGGATTTCGATATGAAGTAAAAATATGGAAGCGCATAGCCTTTGAGATGTATGCAATAGTCGTAGATACCGAGCTTGAGCAAGTTAAATCCCCATGAGTTGTTAAGTTCTAGTCTTTTAAAAATGAAGAGTTTGGTGATGTCTTTTTATGGTTTTCGTTTTTTGGGTAAAGGGTTTCCCCGGTAAATTTTATTACTGCAAAAAATAATTAAGTTTAAAGGATGAGGGTGAGTCTCACATCTTCGGCCGTTACATAGGCAAAACTACTTTCTTAAAGGAAGGTACACAAAGTGACTAGACTACAAAAGAAATAATAATAACTATTTCTTCTTACGACCTTGAACTTTGATATCCAAATTATCGCATATAGCTTGAATCATGTCAGGAATATCCTGGCCTTCATACATAGCATCATCATATGGGCCGAAGTCGTAGTCGTCATTCTCATAAGTTTCTTTCCATTGTTCCAGCAGACTATTCGTACCATAGCCAACCTTCTTTGAAGCCAGAAAATTTGCCATTTCGTTATCAACTAATGCAACTTCATCCTCACTATCATGATCACCCGAACAATCAACCTTCGCCAAAGGTTTACCCTCATCATCCACAAGAGTAAGTTTCCCATCAATAATTATCCTTTTAATTTTATCAATTTTTTCGACAATAGAGGTGATACTAGTACTACTAAATTCCACATTCGAGAACGAGGATCCAATAGAAGTGGCATTTTTACTAGCCATATTTGAAGACGCACCATTTGTACCCAAATCAACATCATTTTTAACTGAATTAAGCATATCAAATGGGTTTGAATTACAAACCTTTATAGAAGGGTGAGTCCACATTGCTTTTTTCTTATTACCACTAGTGTTGGCATTGTTTTTTTAGAAACTTGTCTATACACTTGTTTGACTGGTTTAAATCCCACTTTAGGACCAACCGGAAAACCTCTAGTAGCTTGGCGTGGCTTTTTCATGTTCTTCAACACATCTAAATCTATATTCTTAGGACACTCATTCTGAACATGACGACAATCATCAAGATCATGGCCTGGAAGGTTTTCACTCATACTCAACACAAACAGTACATGTATAGAACCCCTCCCCCCAACAAATTTAGGCATAGCCACCATAATATTATCTTTCAACTTTACATCAGCCCAAATCTCAATCAATGCTCTAGCAAAACTTTACCCACCCCATGATTTGATGCACATGTCAGATATATAATAATCAAGCATCAAAGGAGTACCAAGCTTAGTTGCAATGGCACTCAAACTATCATCACTGAATGCAGTAACAGAGACATCATGAAGTTTAGCCCAAACCGGAATGTTACCCACATCTTCTTTCAATAAGTTCACATCCGGATTCCACTTTTTCAAAATAAACAGATTATTGTGAATAAACCATGAACCATATACAAGCATAACATCCAAACCATCTATAGAGCTAAACTTAAAAAAGAATATCCCGATAGACGAGTTAAGCATAGTTTTAACCAGTCCATATTTACCCCAAGTGTTCTTAACATAGTTAGCAACAACGGGATAAGCCACCCGCTTTCCCAAAAAGAAACCATATGCCGTATTAGCAAACCATTCACTAATAGCTTTAATAGACTTCACCGGAACAACCACATCAACCCCGTTTCCCGCCGGTGTAAATAAAGTATGAAAATTCAAAGCCTTCCTATTCGGTACACGAGTATCATTTGCATATGAAGACATACAAGGAGTATTACCGGTCGGGGTAGGTCACCGGGTCGGTAGGGTCCCACCTTAGTACCCCAACATCCCCCATTCATGTTCTCCTCATGTCGCACTAGCAAGAGAGCCGAATTCACATTGCCTCAGATACAGTGGGAAATGGAAATGTTTCGATCCTTCAATGAGCGCGGGACGGGCGGGAGTGAGGCTGTAGTTCGGGAAGTTAGAAAGAATATACTACACTACGCTACATGGGAGCGGACACTTACTAAACCTCAAGTGACTGGTCCGCCATCAAAACTTGCTTCTCCTTCACACCCCTTCCAACCCCACTCCCTTTTTGACTCAGAAACCCTCTTTTCATAACCAGTAATACACGAGACAACAACCCTAAAGAAATCAAATAGTAAAAGTTTAAAGAAATAAAGTTTATAGTCAAATAATCAACAACAATCAAGCACAGTCGCGATAGAGGAGAGAGGGATAAATCTCGTCAATTATGTTTAAGTGCGATCAATAAAAATAAAAATGATTCTATTAAAATGTTGTGTTAAATCGGCAAATAAAATTTACTCTTCAAACGCGCGAAGAAGGATCATTGTGGAGCAATACGGCAAGAAAATAGATTTTTTTAATTAATGCTCACAATAAATGAAATCCTGTAATCTTAATAGATTAAGTAGACCCTAAATAAAATTAATAAACCCATGAAAGATTCGTATATATCAGTGAATGATCACAGACATATAAGGCTGCAGGGAGTGGGCGTGACTTTGGTTTGGCGAGAGACCAAGTCACAGGCCATCTCCAAAACACTCATTTTGTCTCACTCATGAGGAGTTGGATTTTTTGCTTTGAATGGTGACTGCCTCACCAAGCGTGAGGTAGTAATTTGTGTGTTTTTGAAATCACATGAGATTGTGCTACAAATCTAAGTGAATTTTTTTCAGAGTGGAATTGGAAATAAAAATCGAAAAAGAGTTCGTCGAAAGTATTATAGAAGTGCCCCTATAGAAAGATAAAAAATACTTGTTGTGATACTTTCGACGAATTTTTTTCTGATTTTTCAATCACGTCTGAAAAAATCACATGAGTTTGTATCACAATCTCATGTGATTTCACAAAAATCACATTGAAAAACTCAATGAGTTTTGTATCACAATTCATGTGATTTCATCAAAATCACATGGATTTGTGATTATCAAATCTCAAGTGATTTTTCACACGTGATTGAAAAAAAATCGAAAAAAGAGTTCTTCGAAAATTATATATTAGTGCCTCTATAGAAAGATAGAAAATTACTCGTTGCGATTACTTTCGACGAAACTTTATTCCGTTTTTTTTTCAATCACGTCGGAAAAATTCACATTGAGATTTGTATCACAATCTCATGTGATTCAAAAAATCCCATGAGATGTTTTCTGACGTGATGAAAAAAAAATTCAAAAAAGTTTGTCGGGAACGTTATATATAGTCCCCTTATAGAAAGATAAAAAATAATGTCGCGATGGGTATTTTTTTCGTTTAAACGATTTATCGTTTGCTAGATATTTGAGTTTTAAGAAAAAGGTGAAAAAAGTGATGATGAAAAAATGAGTGGTTAGGATTAACCAATTTGTTTTTTTTGCCCTTGTTTTTTGAGGATCTCTAAATCTCATTGTATAAAATGTGTATTTTAATGAAAGGTGAGGTGCGATGACTAAAACACTTGAATGGTGAGGTATGGTGAAAGAAGAAAGAAAACTGGAGTGGCACTGAGGTGACATGGTGAGGCTTGGTGACCACTACCACCAGCCTAAGAGTAATTAATAGGTTTGATGAAAAATTGAATATCAGAAGCTAGATAGGTCGAAATAAAAAATAAGGGTTTCTTATGGTCGCCAGTTTAGAGGCTTAGGTGTAGTAACAGTCGGACTACGGCGTTGGCGGGTTACGCAAACCGCACACGGCGTTGCCCAACGGCTTTCGGTCGGCGGTTTTTTTTTTTATTTGAGTCCGGCCAACGAGCGTTGGGGTGTATTTAAAAAAAAATCATCCCCCCCCAAAGGCTATATAAATGTTTTTAATTTTCCCCCTTATTTTTAAAAAGTTACAAAACACCCCTTAACGGCTAGTTTTATTAAAAAAATTAATAAATATACAAAACACCCCCTAAAAAAAAAATATTTCATTTTACCCCCCTCACACAACTCATTATAAATACTTCAATACCTCTATATTATTTTCTCACAAAAAAAACATACATTTACAACAAAAAACACTACAAACTCTTTCACAATGAATCAAAATCGAACCGTTTTTGATATCGATGAGGAAACCGACGCATTCTATTTACAAAAAGCTGTCGAGTATCACGAATGGCTAATACAACAAGAAGCTCAACCACGATTGACCCGTACACCGATCTTCCGTGACCGTGAAGATGCCGAAAGACGTCTACGTGCTGATTATTTTGATGATCATTGTAAGTATCCGTTATACTATTTTCGGAGAAGATTTCGTATGAGCCGTAAACTTTTTCTAAAAATTGTCAATGGCATTTCAAGTTATACGGCTAATCCTCTCCCACAACATTTTCATTTCTTCACATCTCGACTCGATTGTACGGGTCGAATGAGTATTAGTGCTCTTATGAAGTGCACAGCTGCCATACGCCAAATGGCATACGGCAGCACACCCGACGCGTTTGATGAATATTTGCAAATGAGTGAGCATACTGCACGAGATGCTCTATTTTTCTTTAATATGTGCATCATAGAATTGTATATGCCGAAGTATTTAAGAAAGCCAACATCTGAAGACGTTGTAAAAATACAACAAAAGCATAACAATGTTCATGGTTTTCCGGGAATGCTTGGAAGTATTGATTGTATGCACTGGGAATGGAAAAATTGTCCAGTGTCATGGCAAGGTCAATACGGTAGGGGTGATAAAAAATACCCTACTATAATGCTTGAAGCTGTAGCTTCGCAAGATTTGTGGATTTGGCATGCGTTTTATGGGATGGCGGGTGCGAATAACGATATTAATGTTTTAGATAATTCTCCGTTATTCGACGACCTATTAGATGACTTAGCCCCTGTGGTTCCGTATGTGGTAAACGGAGTTGAGTATCGTAATGGGTATTACTTGGCCGATGGAATTTACCCAGAGTGGGCAAGTTTCGTCAAATCATTCACGGTTGCAACTGATCCGAAGCATACGTACTTTAAACAGCGTCAAGAAAGTGCACGGAAAGATGTCGAACGTGCTTTCGGTGTTCTCCAAGGACGTTGGGGACTTATTCAACAACCGGCCCGTGCATACGAAGTCAACACATTACGTAGAATCATGTATGCTGGCATCATAATGCATAACATGATTTTAGAAGATCAAAATATGTCGGTTGTTGACTTCAAACATGTGTATTCTAATCCCGCAAGGTCAATGCAAACAATATGGATCGATCGATGTGAAACCCAACGTCGTAAAGCAAAAGAATTAAGAGACAGAGATACGCATATTAGTCTCCAACAAAACCTTATGAACCATATTTGGCGCGAAGTTGAAGAAGCATCGGAAGAAGATTAGTCGCCGGGGCGTATTTTTTTTTTTTTTTAATTTCGGAATTTTTTTTTTAATGTGTGTTTTTTTTTTAGTATTGTAATGTGTATTTGAATTTAATGAATAAAATGATTAGTTTGTTAAATGAATGAAATAATTGAAGGGGGTTTTATGAAAATAAAGAGGTGAGTGGTGTTATTTGGTGTTATGATAAGGGGAGAGTGGTGTTGGTGTTATGCTGATGTGGCACTGACGTGGCGGCAAAAAATGGGTGTTATGGTGTTACTACACCTAGGCCTCTAACAGAAAAGTACTGCTAAGATAAGTAACTTAGCGCAAATATAGATGTAACTTCTGTGGGTCGCATAGCCGTCTTAAGTGTAGGAGATAAATACGAAACATACTTACACTCGAGTAACAAAAGCTTGTGTTTTTATGACTGATCCTTCAGCTGTGATAGTTCGCTTTGCTACATCCACGCCTAGATGTTTCAGTGCATTAATCTGCACCAGCAATACAAGCGGTTTGATCAGGTCATAACACCCTTGTAAAGTATTCCTCAAAAAGAGGCGCAACAGCCATTATGGAAACATTTGAGTACATTGAGAAGTTTTGACCTAATGAATCTTTATTTAGCCAAAAAAAAAAATATATATATATATATATATATAGCACCTAGAAACAAAAGATAATGTCTCTCCCAAACCAGTACCAAGTACCAACAATTGTATATATGCTTCTTCCGAAGATACTTGGATTTCATTAACTCAATATTGCAGCAAAGAAATCAGTTGGTGCAAACTGGTTGTGTTCTGGCACCAACAGTATAGTTTTCAGACATATAACTAAAGATTACCGAATCATTGAGGGTGCCAAGAGAGCCACCAAAGCTGACTTGAAGGACAGTTGCATCTGGATTTGAATACTGATCAATGCTAACAACCAGACTGGGAACATCAAGAGCCTGTTCAGATGTCAAGATCTGATATTAGAACTATGAATCTTTAGCAAGAGAAGTATAAATGACACAGCATATCTTAATACAAAATCCATCTTCCGCGTATTAAAAAAAATGCAGAAGGTATCTGATTTTATTATAGTTGAAAGATTTGAAAATAAGTGACTTAAACAATAGTGTGAAAAATATTTTGAGTTTATTAAAATATACAAATGTGTAAAAAAATTAGATACATAAATAAGTGTGAAAATTTAATAAAAGTTAAAGGTCTTTTTACACTTTATATTTGTTGCAAATAATTAAGTTCCACTTTAATGTGAAAAAATCCATTAATTTGTTCTACAATTTAAAGTTGTGGACCGCAGTTGTAACACCCATCATCCTCCAACTTCCTCTTCAGTGAGAAGGTGGAGGATTTGTGTGTTCACAAATGGGTCCACACTTGATATGTGTGAACAAATTATGATTTTTTCCATTATTTAAAAGTGTGGACTTTTATTTGCAAAACAAATGTAAGTGTGAAAACTATTTGTTTTTCAAAATTTGTTCACACGTAACAAACTTTTACACAATCATAAATGTGAACAAACTCATTATATTTTATACACTTTTTTAAAGTGTGTACAAAAAAGTGTGGTAAAATGACATATTTTTTTGTAGTGTTGTGATAATTGATGAAAACTAGTGACAGATAAGAACGAGTACATATATTGATAAAACGATAAGTAGCACTTGTTGGTCATAATATCATGTCTATCTTGAAACCTCAAGATTTCCTATATTTGTTCTGATCGTTTAAATCATGATATGAGAGATATGATCAAAGATAACTTATTTATATCAAAGACTCGAATAAGGCAATCGAATAATATATGCATGCATATCGTTTAAAGATACACGATAGTTATTTGCTGTAACCACTCGAAATATTTATGATCAAAGTTGATGAAAAAAGACTTAAAAGATTCCATTGTGGACACTTAATATGGGACGGAGGGAGTATTTATTTTCTTATATATGTAGCATATTTTTGAATTTGATTTTTTTCGCGTATCGTGTGATGTGTACTATTTGACCATATTTTTACCTTTTAATTTACACACTCCTATTTAATTAGGGGAGGGTACATCAGTCAAATAATACACAAAACTGATCATCGTGTACCATAAAACAGACAAAATTCAAAAGTAATCTACACGAAACTGAAACTGAAGTTGGTTACACGTAACATCATGAAGTAACAAGTTAGATACATTTCCTAGCAATTAGCCTTTTAAAAAACTTATAACTTTCAAGATTACGTTTTTTAATGAGAAAAAACAGACTGATGTGATAACATTTTTTCTCACGGCACCAACAGTACTACGTCAGAATACCTAATGCTCTTGGTTTAGCTGATTCTAACGTGTCTCCAACAAACACGGTTTAAAGATGAGGTGTCGTAGTCTTGTAGAAGTAGTTAAGATGTGAATGTTATTATTTCGGTTTGTATCTCATATTTATTTCTCATTTAATATATGTTGACCATTTTTGAAAATGTGAACATACGTAATAAATAGGCACGACTAAAATGAGGAGTAGTTGCTTAATTAAATTGTCAATGATAATACAATCAAAATTAGTCCGAGTCAATACCTACTTATTTAATTTTAATTAATCTTGTTACGTTGAGTACTTTTTATTAAAATAGTTACTACATGACGTCCGATAAACCGACTATGTTATTATAACATATCTCTAATAAACTAGATAATATTATGTACTGCCGTCACAAAAGAAATTACGTAATTTAGAAAGTGTATATAATATACTATCATAAAAAGTTTACAATAACTCAAAATCTCCGTTAAGAAACAAGAATGTGTTTACGGTTATGTTTGACAAAATACGTTGGGCTAGAGCTAAAACTTATATTATCAGCTAACAAGTGAAACTTATATTATTATAAAGTTGTTTCAGGAATTATTTAGAGCTGAAGTTTATTAATGTAAAATCATATAAAAATATAGTATCAAATTAAATTCAGATATATTCTTAACTTTTGTATGATAGTTGAAAAACATTTAAATAATTTGACTAATTATAAGTTTTCATAAACCTCTTTCAATGAGCTTAAGTTTATAAAAACAAGCATGATTGCCCGCGCATTGCTGCGGGGAGTTATTTTTTTTTCATTTTTTTCCTTAGCGTAAGCCAATTTTTGATTGCATAAGAGCTGGACCTTCCACGCGTTGCGACAGGGATTGTTTTTGTGTGATTTGATTTTATCTGAATGAATTGGAAGATATGTGTTATATATTTGATAAATAAAATTTAGTATATAAAAAAATTGTAAATAGTTAAAAATTGAGGTTACGTTTTGTAAATGTTATTTTTTTCCTATTTATATTAAACTTCAGCATTTTTTATAAAATCGTGCGTATGTCAGAAGCATTGCAATATTGAGCTCGGTTTGTTCCAGTTCGAAGATCTTTCGGCGGATATTTTTTTATCTGAATGAATCGGTAGATATGTGTTATATATTTGATGAATAAAGTTTATTATATAAAAGAGTCGTAAATAATTAAAAGTTGAGGGTTGTTTTTGTAAACTTTTTTTTTTTTTTTTTCATTTTGAGCTAGCAAGAAATATTTTTATTTTATTTTGAGGCGCTAGTGGACTAAGTTTTTTTATTTTTCTTTTGGCCGGCTAGTGTTTCTATACATGTGGACTAACTTGTTTTTGCATTTTGGGCTGCTAGTGGGCTAAGTTTTTTCACATGTGTAAAACGACACTGTTTCTTTTCTCCTATAGTATATAGATATAATTTATGACATATAAAATATTTCATAAATCTATATAACAACAAAACTTATTTTATAAGTTAGTTTATTTTAGCAGCTCAAGCTCGTATAAGCTACGAAAACCTTGTCCGAACACATCCTACATAATATTTTCCGAATATGCCTACCGAATGATATTTTTGGCACACCTACTAGCTACAAATGAAAATGATTGAGCTAGTATTTTATTTAATCTTTTTATACATTACTATTGTTAATCGTGGAATCTTTTGATCCAATATCCGACAATAACAACATAGAGGTCTTATTACACTTGTAAACTAAAAAGAAATTGCATATAAACTTGAATTATGTGGCTCATATACGTATAGTATTATACGTATTTAATGCAAAACTACTAATAATGTGACCCTTTTTAAGTGGAGGCCATGTGCGACAGCACCTACTGCACACCCATCCGAGACCATTATTAGATTTAAGCCACATCAATACGTCTCTGGCACTCAAGTTGCATTTAAATATATTAATAAATAGGATTAATTTCATATATCACCCTACTTTTAACATTAATTTCATATATACCCAAAGTGCAATCCATGAATGCATAATGTACAATGTTTTTAAAGCATGTTTGGATATATATGAAATTTCTATTTTTAAAGAGGGGAAATATGAAATTGCCCCTTATAAATATGTACCACTACACAAAATATCTTGAATGATATTATCCGTCTAGTGGGTTGATGATTAGACTAAGTGTAATGGTGGGTACGCAGTATCACGGTCATCATTATCACATTAGCGTTAACTCATTTTTTTTATAACAATCTTTTTAGTCATGGTAAATTTTAAAACATTCTTGCTATAAACATATATATAAAACAAAAATGTTTGGTTTAACTTCAAATTACAAGAATATTACACAATGGAAAATAAAAATAAGTGCATAATTTACCAAAAATGATTACCTTAAGGGCACGTTTGGTAGAGAGAATTTCAGAGATTAGAATTGAAGCAGAGAATAGAAATTTAGAGAAGAACAACTTTTGGACTATTAAGCCACAAAATGAACAATGATACAGCATGGCATGAAAATAGAATATTCGTTTTTCGATAACTTTAATAATAAAGAAAACGCATCTAACCCGCAAATATTGGGCTTTTTCACACCTGAAAGTTTTTTCATTTTTTTAATTTTTATAGAAAAAAGTAAAAAAAATAAAAAATAAAAAAAGTGAGCCAACAGAGGTTACCTGTCGGCGTAGTAAGATACGTGTCATATTTTTACCGGGTCGGGTCAGTTAATGTGGTCCATTAAGACAGCTCATCATTGGATGGATATAGATGTTGACACCACATTATGTGCATCATCATCATCATCATGTATGTATGTGTATGTGTGCAATGACATAATAAGTGATCTATTATTATTGGAGAGTAAAAAGGTGTATAATATTATACCTTAGGGTTTTTTGGTTTTTTCTAAAAATACTAAGAAGATATAATCTAACCGGGTTTTCCAACCGTAACCGGTCCCAACCGGTTAGTACCGGTTAGAGTTTTTCGGGTTCAAAAGTCCAACCAATTACTAACCAGTTTTTGGTACAAACCGGGTTGACCGGATTTGACCAAAAACCTGTTTGTACACGGCAATCTATAACCATTAACCAATATGATGCCATTAAATTCATTTGCGTGATTATATATGTTTGAAGAATGCTATTGCCTCATTATAATATGAATCGGTGGTAAACTGGAAGATACACGATCATTCAGGGTGATTAAGTGGTAAAAGAGTAGTTATTATCAATTATGAATGCGTAAAGTTTCTAACTCGAATTTTGTCATTCGGTAACAATCATGCAGAAGCCACACCAACTTCTCTGTTGAATTAATTATTTTATTCGATTTGAGTCTGTACTATAATAAGCTCAAACCTTGTTAATTAGTCGGATAAGAAAATCAAAAACTAGAATTAATTACACAATAATTAATAAACATACGACGACATATCAAATTTGTAAGTAAGCACAACAAAATGACCCAGTGATAAGGTCCTTAGCTTTTAAACAAAATGTCAAAGGTTGGTGGTCAAAGATGTTGGGATTTAACAATCTAGGTAACCATTAGCTTACGAGTACGCAGCGGATGGATCTAGTAATAGCATATAGGTTAACACATAAATAAATTAAACAAGTAATTTACTGACCTTTTGTTTAATGATAAAATCAATAAACTTACGCCGGATCTTGATCTTGAAAACATAGTGGTTAAATTACCACATCTACGGTTGCTCACACAACACGTCGAACAAGTACGCCACGATGCTAGTCGTTACTTCACGATTACCAAACAAACTGGTGTTGTAGTTCTTGTTCTTAATCCGATCCAAAACTTTAACTGAGTTAAGTTGAATCGGTGTAAAAAGAAAAGAAGGAAGAAGGGATCATAGGATGCAATTAGATATTGCATGCATGTAACCTTAAGCATACGTAAATAATATACACTTGCAACCTTTTTCATTCTGTTGTCGAATCACAAGGAAGAACAGGAAAGAAAATATAATAGAATCTATTGGTCTCCTTTTTTTTATTGTTGCCGACTAAAAGAAAAGAAGACAAACAGATTTATGAGTTTAGGTTTTTTTTTAAAGTGTCGCATGTATTTGTTTTGTGATGGATCGAATCATCTAATGAGGGAGAGGTAGGATGTATATATAGTATACAAACCCTAGCCAAAAACTTGTTCCTTACTCAAAGTTATTGTCTAGCAATCCCACACTTTTCAAAACCGACACTTTAACCCTTCTTCTTTTTATTTAACATGTATGAATTAGTTTATAACGTCTAACGGTTAAACTAATTACCGTTAAATATATTTCGTGAAACATATTATATATTTAATAAATATAAACAAGTTACAAATATTAAATATATAATAAACGTACTCTTCGTGTCTTAACGTGTGTGCCCCCAATAGGCTCACATATTCGTAACGTATACGTGCTAGCCAACTACCATAACCCAACAGGTACATACCCAATTAAACAGTTATCTACTAAAAAATTTGTTATATGTGTTTCTAAATGGAAACAAAAAGAACAATAATCAATGTTAAAATAAGAATATAATGCTCATGGGCATGATGCTACTTCATATATCGATTGGGTGACACAAACGTTTCAATGTTTCTACCTACATCATCGACTACATTATCATACACTCTAACTTTAACAATATCAAATTCGATATAGATGTTGCCTTT
>BQNB010116717.1:0-21308 GCA_026074375.1 Tanacetum coccineum
AAATAAAACAATGTATTTATAATGTTATATCACAACCTATTAGTTTTAGTTTTAGTTTATAAGTTAAAACAATGTTTATGTTAAGTTTTTCATTTAATGTCTAAGTATATATACTTGTAAATATTCTATTAGTTCAAAAATTAATTATAGTCAATTACGCTCGATCTACTATTTTTATTATTTCTAAAGTGACAAAATATATAGTCTAATTAATGCGTAAAATAATTCTTATAATGTTTTAAAACGTGTATTGATATTATACAAGTGTTACTATATTATTTCTTAAGGTTTTTATAGTCCAAACGGACCCGAAAACACTCGAAAACACCTAATTTAGTTTCTATCAGCTTTTATACTTTTGACTCGCGCGAACTCACACCTTAAATATGTAGATAAACACAAACATGTATAAATACACGTCAAGGGACGAAATCCCGCGAGAGCAATGAAACCGGAAGCAGTATAGAGTGTTCCCGGGTCGTTATGTCCCAACGAGGCTAAAATGGAAAATCGAGAGACGATTGATGATTGATGTTTGAATATGACAAGAAATGATTGGGCACTAACACTGAATAATCAAATGCACATAAAAACAAACAAAGAACATAAGTTGGAACAAGAATAAAAGCTAGAAATGGCAAAAACACTTAAAACTTTTACACTAAGACACAAATAAGCTCAGTTAAGCTTAAGACAGACAAATAAGTTAAACTAACTCTAAATAAGCAAATACAAAAAGCAATTAAGCTAAATTAACAAGATAAACACAACAGTACTAACAACAGTACTAACAGTATTAACTACCAGTACTAACTTGGAGTTAGTACTGCTAGCTTTGAGTTAGTACTGCTAGGCTAACAAAACTCAAAGAAACAAGAAGTAAGCAAACAAGCTAAAACAGAAGTTCACCTAACCTTAATAAGCACTTAGTAAAAGGAATAAGCAACTAGAATAAACTAAAATGACAAATAAGCTAAAAAACTAAAACTGGTAAACTCTTAAAATTATTTTGAAAAGACAAATAAGTTCTACTGAAGACAGTAAACTAAAATAGGCTTAATCTACTCTAAAACGCTAAACCAATCTTAAATAAGTAGAAACAATAAGCTAGTAAGTAGAAATGGACTAACAGTACTAACTAACAGTACTAACATGGAGTTAGTACTGGTAGCTTTAAGTTAGTACTGTTCCAAAAGTGAACTAGCAGTACTAACTTTAGGTTAGTACTGCTAGTTGAAAATACCCCTTAAAAATCATTTTTATTTCAAACTAAGTAAAAACAGATTAACAACTAACAAAGTAAAACACTTATAAGCAATTTTAATTAAGAATAAGCACTTAAATAGGCTGATTTGGCCTAGCAGTGTTAACTTATAACAAGCAGTTCTTCTGAAAGTAAGAATAATAAGAAAAAGAGAGATAGACTTACAAAACCCTTGCTCTAAACAGGGTCAAACAATGAATCTACAAGCTTTAGCTTGTATAAAACAAGCTAGTGAGAGTCCATAAGCCCATCCAGAACTGGCTTATCAATAAACATGGGTGGAACAAGAAAAATTTTTTTTTTTTTTTTACAAGCTCTAGCTTGTATAAAACAAGCCAGTGAGAGTCCATAAGCCCATCCAGAACTGGCTTTTCATCCATAAAATAAGCTGTGGTATATTTAGAGAGTGATTTTTGTGATTTTCTCTTAACTACTTAATATTTTTATCTTTATCTAAATGAAAAAACAGCTTATAGAAATAAGCTGTAGTGAGAGCTTTTTGGCACATACGATATGATTAAGAAACTTAACACTGGTATTGTAAATTGACTTAAAACTCAAATTGCATTAAAACTTGAAAGTGTTACAAAGCTGAAAGTAAAAGCTGTAAATGACTTAAAAATTAAGCTAGGATTAAAAAACTAGAAAAAAATTAAAAACTAACTGCCTCAAAGGCTTACAAAAGGCTCTATTTATAGCCGAAGTCTTCATCTCTTGGACTTGCAGCCTGTGCTTCTTTTGTGAGAGCAAAAACAAGTGTGCTTGTTGTGTGAGGGGATTCTCAAGCAAATCCTAGCCTTCAATTCCTTTTGTGCTTGTTTTGAAACAATCTCAACCATCAAAAATGTTTGGGATATGGGAGGGATTGCCACCATCGATTTTATACAGCTGGGGGGGGGGGGAATAGTAGGGTGGATGAAATGATTTTGGCTAGGGTGTCGAGTGGTTTTGCAGGGAAGAAGTATGGGAGGACATCCAAGTTGTAACTGGGTTTATTGGGGCGGGAAAGATGGCTTTATGGGTAAGTTGGCAGCTTGGTCCCCTCGAGTTATATAATTAGTGCAATCTTGACCGGTTTACAATTTGACCCTGGTCTTTTTATTCTTGGAAATACAACTTGAGGTTTGGAAGTTTTCTGTCCCTCAGTTGTATTTTCTTTCATGCGGTTGACTTTAGAACTGTGACTTGACTTGGGTCTTTCCTTCCGTGCTTGGTTTTGTTTGTTTTTGGCTTTCTTTTTGTCCTTTTCTTGAATATCCGTTCTGCACAATACAAATGCAAACATACAAATACAATGTATTTTTGGTATTGTTTTTATTCTTTTAAGTCCGTTTATAATGGAAAATGGTATGTGTAATTAAGCACATACCACTTGACATCCATCTAAACCACAACAAAGGTATCCATCGCACTCGTGCTTATTGATCCCTGAAAAACACATTGCTTTAAACATCAACAAATAATGTTGGTGAATTCATAGGTTTGATTAATCATATATTGTAGGACCACCAGATTTCCCAAGTGTGTTGATAATGGCAACAGGATGCAAAATCTCATTTAAATGTATTTACGTTGCTCTAAGCTCATGACACTGAAGTTTGACGGATGTTTTTTTTGTGTGACTACAAATTAATGGCCTACATTGCCCGTGGGGATGTTCTAACCTGAACCATCTATATTCGAACCTGGTATACGTTCGTTTGTCCAGTCAAATTAGTAGTCAACGAACGGGTCGGTTGTAAAATCAATTAGAATCTATTCATAACATTCTAGTCACAAGTCCAGTAATATTGGTCAGTTCATGATAATGGGCTCAGATTGGGTATCTCTTTAGGCAAAGTAATCATAACATGAAAACTTAACCACTTGTGTCCATTTTGTTACCGCATTTGTTGTTTTTCACCCCAAAAAACTTTGTAACCAAAAGCATGTAACGTGGAGTTTTGGAGCTATGAACTCACCTTGAGTGAGTTATATGCTAGTTATATCACAAATAACACGCACAACGAATTGTCCAAATTACAACCTAATTAAATTAAGGTCGTATAAGTACTAATTACATTAAGTACTCCTACCATGCATAAGTCTATATAGATCAATCACCATTCTAAACTGTTTAAGTGAAAACTTGTTTATAAAATTAAAATGTATTTTATAAACATACTTTTGGTAAAATCGTAAATTACTTTCACGTTTCATTATTTCGGTTTCTTGCGTTTCTTATGCCATTCTTTTTAGTATTAGACGAGTTATATAATTTATCATTTTCCATATTTTGTCCCCTGGTGAAACAGTAACTTTTATTGTTCACATAAGATGTAAGTTTATTTTTAAATCGTATGTGTTGTCGTTAAAACCCGTAAAATGTGTATTTATTTAAATCGTTTTGTTGTCGTAAAACCGTAAATGGCGTAATTGAAAGTTCTATATATTTATGAGGTTTACAAAAATATAACTTTCTGTCATGAATAGTAACTTTTATAAAAATAGTTTTATAAAAGTATTAATTGTCGTAAACTTGCGAAAATTCATAACTCGTTCGTTATTAATTGAAAAATTACGATTCTTATCATTTTGGAATCCTAAAAATATGTATAATTTGTTAAAAATATCAACACTTGCTGTTTATACAATTTTTATAAACTGTTTTTTAAAATTCTTTTACGACTCCGTTTATAGGTTCTAACTTGTTTTTTACCGTAACTTTTTCGTTAATAAATAGTTGACAAGTTTCGTACTTTGTTCGGAATCGTCGTGAATGTGGTATCTTATAAAAATATAAAATAAATATGTTTTATTTCGAATTTTGGGCAGAATGTGGTGGTGATTCCCTTAAGTCCATTTTTAATCTTTGTTTTCATACTTTTCCATTTTGTAACCCACCATATGTCTTATATTTCATATATATTATATATCATCCATATATTAGAATTCATTTGTCCATAATAGTCCTCATATGTCCAAGTTACCAAGGTTAACAAAACCATGATAACACTTAATAAATAATAAACTTTACTTAAGAAATCCCTCTTTTACTAGTTTTTGTCCCATAATCATTTATTTATACATATTACCAAGTATGTACAATGTGTATTTCTTCAACCTAACTTTATTTTAGTGTTCAAGTAAAAAATAAAAAGTAACAGAATATAGTCATAATTATACTTAACATGTCATTTGTATTCTTTAACTTGAACATGTATATGAAACCTAATAACCCTATTATCCCATAATCATTTTTACACCAAATACTTGATACAATATTTTTCTACATCCTTTTTAGAGTGATATAAGTAATAACCAGAATGTATATAAGTATATAAATATGACCATTACAAGTGCAATTCATTTCCATGAATAATCTTAAATGGTTGATTAAACTAAATAGATATACACTATGAATATCAATGAAAGCTTTACAAGAATATAAAAAAGGAGGTTTTTTTTAGTAGACACCTTCTTGGATGTGTGATTGATGTGTGATAATCAGTGCTAAACCTTGTTTAGCCACCAAACCTAATCTTGCAAGGATGAAACCCTAGATTAGGTTTACGAAAGAAAACCCTATCTTTCCTTTCTATATTAATACTTGATAATAGGTTAGCAAGGCTCTTAGGATCACCTTTTAGAATATCTTAGAAGGATGTTGTATAGGAGTGTATGGGTTGTAGAAAAATTTATATGGATTTGGTTGGAGGGGGTGTTTGTGCCGTAGGTTGCCAAGAGAAACAAGGAAGAGATTTTGTGATTTTGGTAAGTGTTTTACTTGTATGATTTCTCTTACTAGTAGATACATGTATATATGGTGCAAGCCTTAGTCAAGGAAACATTGTGAGGATATTAAGGAAGTCCAAGTCTTAGTCTTGGTCAAAGTACGGTCGTAGGCGATTGAGAGTAGTTTCTTCCATTAGTGGCTTGTTGACATGCCTTCCTGGCGCTTACGGTATTTGGATTCGGTTTGTGGATATAGCAAGAGTGGTTTATTTCTTCGAGAAACACGAAGTTCAAACAACGTCCTTACGAATGTACAAATACCGCTAGTGCTCTTTCTGTCTACATAATCTCCTGCATGATCAGAGTCGAAATATATAAGGTTTCCTTGTCTGCTCCCCTTAGTATACCATAATCATAAGTGCATAGCGCTTTAATGTATCAGAAGATACGCTTAAAGCTTCAAGATGAGAGGTTGTGGGAGCCTCTTAGATGATGGCACAAAGGCAGACACTTAAACATGATATCGAGCCTACTGGCGTTAGGTTAAAAAAAACTACCTATAATGCCTCGATAATTGGTACTATCTACCGGACTCCACAATCTCCTTTCATCTTTCGTGAGATTAGTATTGGAGGACATGGGGTTTTCATTGGTTTAGAATCTTCTTAGACCAAATTTCTTAAGCATTTCTTTAATATACTTAGATTGATTAAAGAATATACCATCTTCATTTGTTTAATTTGTATCCAAGAAAGAAGTTAAGTTCACCAATCATGCTCATCTCGAACTCGGATGGTATGATTTTGGCAAAAATTCATCCACATATCTTGCAAGTCGAATAGAATATAATGTCATTCGACATATATTTAACATGATGAGATTTTGAACTTTTCTTCTAGTAAAAAGAGTGTTAATCTACCATTCCTATTTTATTTATTCATGTTTAATAAGGAAAGACTTTTAATTATCAGACCAACTTTTGGGGCTTGCTTGTTTAAGACCATATAAATCTTTCTTTAATTTATAAACATGATCCGGTTTTTCGAAATCAATGAATCCCGGAGGTTGTGCCACGTATACCTTCTCATTGATAAAACCATTCAGTAATGCACTTTTTACATCCATTTGGAATAGTTTAAAATCTAAGGCACAAGCGTAAGCTAATAATATTCTAATAGACTCAAGTCTAGCAACCGGGGCATAAGTTTCATCATAATCGATGCTCTCTTGTTGGTTGTAGCCTTAAGCAACTAACTAGTCTTATTTCAAGAAACAACACCGTTCTCGTCTAACTTATTTCTAAACACCAACTTAGTTCCTATAATTGTCATATTCTTAGGTTGTCGAACTAACTCCCAAACGTCGTTAGCACTGAATTGGTTTATTCTTCTTGCATGGCGACTATCCAACTTTCATCTCCTAAAGCTTCATTCACATTCTTAGGTTCTATAGTTGATATAAAACAAAAGAAGTTACTTTGGTTTTGGGCTTGAGACCTAAGGGTTCTTTGGTTAAGATTTCTTATGACATTCTTTAATGGATGGTTCCTAGATTCCTTTTTCTAAAGTTTTATCCACAATGTCATTTTCTATGTTTTTCTTTTCGGTAACCTTAATTGCTTCTTCTTCATCTAAGTCATCATCCACCAAGGGTGATGTCTTAGAGAGTGGAGGAGTTTTATCGAATGTCACGTTAAGTGATTCTTCGACTTTCCTAGTGTGTTTGTTTAGGATGATGTAGGCTTTACTATTTTGAGAATATCCTAAAAAGACACCTTCGTATGACTTTGGGTCAAACTTGGTAAGGTAGTCTTTGGTGTTCAAAATGAAGCACTTGCTTCCAAACACTCTAAAATAATCTAGCGTAGGTTTCCTACCTCTTAAAAGTTCGTAAGTTGTTTTTCCTAGAATGGCTCTAATGAGAATTCGGTTGAGAATGTATGTTGAAGTATCTACGACATTACACCAAAACTTTTATGGTAACGATTGCTCATTCAACATAGTCCTACTCATTTCTTGAAGTGTCCTATTTTTCCTTTCGACCATGCCATTTGATTGAGGAGTGCGTGGAGCCGAGAAGTTATGTGTAATACCATTGGCATTACAAAACTCTCCAAATTGCACCTCATTATCAAACTCTTTACCGTGGTCTGTTCTTATTGACACTATTGAACAACCTAATTGGTTTTGAATTTTCCTTAAGAAATCTAGTCCAAGTATACCTAGAACGTCATCTACTATGACTAGGGTGTAACGGTTTCCTCCGTAACTCCGTACGGCGGATGGACCGAAGAGATCCATATGGAGAAGTTCTAAGCATCTAGTCGTTGAGACTACATTCTTAGCTTTGTGACTAGCATGAGCTTGTTTTCCAATTTTGCAAGCATCACAAAAATGTTGATCAAACTTAAGCTTAGGTAAGTTTCTAAAATTCCTTGGGGGAGGCCCAACGATTGAATGAGACGCATATTTGCGTGTCCTAATCTCCTATGCCACAAGGTGGAATTTTCATCAATCGTAGTTAGACAAATTTGATCCTTAGGCTTATTTCCTAATTTCATCACATATAAGCCTTTCTTCCATAAATAACCTCTACTATGGATTTACCGGTCCTTAGGATTTCCTATCATGTTTAGAAAAGTTTCTCTAAACTTATTGTCACATATTTTGTCCTAATTGCAAATTAAATCCTCAGTTATCAACATGTCTAAATTAGCTATTTTGAGAGTGTTTTAGAAATCGTACATTTGCCAATGATGTACCCGAAGATTACTACCAAATTCATGTTAACCTCCAGTGTATGCCTTATAAGTTAGAGAGGCTTACAGTGCCCGTCCATATGTTTGGAGCATCCGCTATCCTTAATCCATTCGTCGGGCTCCAAGTCGACTCCAAGGCATATCTATTTATATAAGACAATAACTCAAACATTTGGTCTACGCCAAATATTCATGGGTCCATAGTTGTTAGTGCAAAACTAATCGTTTTGCATTTTGATGCAATTGGTTGGGATGTTGAGAATGGAAGACACATTACCCACTGGCATGCATATTTGACGTGGAATGTTGTTACAACTTTACGGGGAAGCCATGAGGTGCGTTTGTCGACACGTGTCTTTTGGTTGCGGTGTTTTAGGACGAGAATAATTATTATTGACTCTTCTAGGAGGTGGAGTTTTTGATCTAAAATTGAGTTTTGAAAATCCAACTCCAGGTTTAGATAATGGCTTATAGAATTGTTTAACTTCATTGTCACTAGCAACATGAACTTTGACTTTGTTTACAATTATGTGTTTTGGTCTAGGACCTAAAACAGATTTTTGAAAAGACACACTTTTCTCAGATACAGGCGTTGCTGGTGGTGGTCCCATATTTATTTTGGGGGCCGCATGGTCATTTAGGGGGCCGCCATATTTATAGGAGCTCCATCAAAATAAGCCTTTTTCTTAGCTTTCGCAAATTTTATTTCTTTAGTTCCACTAGATGATGCTTCAAATGAATTAAACCCTAAACATAATTTATCACCGGAGAGTTTTTGATTACTTAACATTTCATTTAAGCAATGTGTACTCTTTTTTAAATTTGTTTAATCTAGTAGATTCATCTTTGAGTTTTTCATTCTCAATTTTAAGTACATGACACTTTGCCAACGCGATCTACTCCCTTGTTTTGACTCGAGTTGTGGTAATTTATCTTTTAATTCTCTAAGCTCATTTTTCTAGACTATTTCTATTAGCTTTTAATTTTTTGTTTTTAGTGAATATCTTTTAGACTCTTTTTGATAACTTTCATATTCGTTGTCTAAAGCTATATCATAAATTGATGAGTTTTTCATCAACTAAAGTAAGATGATTCGGCAACATACCTCACTTGATGCGTGAGTACAAGAACGTTTCATCTTTGACCTTTTCTCATCTTCTTCACGCTATCGCTTCCCTAATAGAGCTTCCGACAAAGGCTCTTTGGTTCTTATCTTTGGTAGGTTTTGGACATTCGCCAATAAGATGATTTGGGGTCTTCCACATCATAAAAAAAGGCCTTTTTCTATCACCTTTACCGTTCTTGTCATCACGGACTTCTTTGGAACCCTTTTGTCGTTCCCAAGGTTGTCTCACGAACTACCTCTTCTTTTAAGACGCTCTATTGAAGTCTATTACCGCCATGCGTAATTCTGACGTCTTCACTACGGAAGTTGAACATTGTTCCCATCACTAGATTCTTTCTTAGCCTTTAAAACAAGAGATTTTCTTTAACTTATTGATTGATATTTTCGAAATCTTTCTCTTGATGATTCATTCGTGAACCTTTAGGTGCCCGTATTAGTTCATCAAGAGGATTGTGACGTTAAGTCTACGACCTCGTCAATTGCCGTGACATTTGCTTCTCCTATTTAGGATGTAGTGCTCTAAGAAACTTTCCTTAGTAGTTCTTACTAGTAAAACATTCATCAGAGCTTTACAGACTAGTAATAACTAGTATTAATATATCAACAAGCACAATCTATAGATTCGTCTTTGGAAATGACGAATTGTTCATATTGTTGAACCAAAAAGTCGATCTTATTATCTTTGACTTGGCTATTACCTTAATGGGTGATTAACAAAGTTTTCCAAAATTTTTTTGCCGTATTACACATGAAAATTCTTTCATATTCTTTTATAGGCAAAGCCATTTAAATAACATTTGGCTTCATTATTTTTGCAAGCTTTTTTTCGTATCGGTTTTATTTCAAATGGATAACTCATCTAATTTAGTTTCTGAATTTTGTACAATAGGTTGAAAATCACCGTTGGTAATAACATGCCAAAGATTTAGATCTTTTGATTTAACATATGTCTCGAATATATTTTCCAATAAATAAAACTATCGCTTTCAAAGAGTGGTGATCTTTGCATAGATTGCCCTTCTATATATTTGTCAGAATCCATAGATCGATCCAAGCTTTAAAATACAATATATTTTAAAAATCTTGAGTGACCTTGCTCTGATACCAATTGTAAAAACTAGAAGGGGGGGTTGAATAGTTTACACGTTTGTTTTACGGTTTAAAAGTTTACTTTCAAAAATATATAGATCCGAGTTATATGTTCAATCAAATCACAATATGAACAAGCAATAACTATCTAAACTAAAAAACACGCTAAAACCATATTAAAGTTAAGCTCTATTAGATACACAACCACACCAAGTCCCCAACAATTTTATAGTGGTTCGGCTACAAAGCACCTCTTCGCCCTACTCCACTCCCCGAGTATCCGACTCAAGATTTCACTATGTCAACAAGCTCCCTTTAGGCGGAGAAAATCGTTTACACGTCGCTTACGTTATTTTCCGACACTAAGCTAAATGTCGAGTCCTAATCTTAGCTAGAACCAATCTACCACTTCACAAGATATACACACTCACAAGATCTACACTATCGGATCTACACAATATCCGAATCACACAAATAGACCAAGATTATAAATAGAGTTTGGTACTTAGAAGGAAAGAAGGATAGATTCAATAATTAACACTTCGTTTTCTTTTGACGAAACGGGTGCTCTTCTCTAGCACTTGAATGGAGAGGGAAGAGATAAGGAAAAAATAGAAGAATTAGATCACTTGAACAAGATCTAAGTATGTTAGTGAATCAAGAGTTTTATGAGAAAAGGGAGTTTAGAGAGGAAAGGAAAAGACTAAAATTTCGTGCAAAAGAGGAATCAATTTTCTGCTGGGAATGGAACAGTATTTATAGGCAGGGAATCCCAATGACTCTTTGGAGGCGGTCCCGGCGGTCCCTTATATATAAGGGGGCCGCCACTAGACTCCGCTCCTTTTTTGTCTTTTTGTGGTGAAGGTTGTATTTAAGCTTCCTGTTTGGGGGGAAAATTTGAATTTCAAATTTGAATTTCAAAATTTAAGTTTTTAATAAAACTTTTTATTTTAATTAGAAAATATTATGTAAAAGTATTTTTAAAAAATACTTTTGTAGAATTAAAAGTGAGGATTAAGAGAAAAATATTTTCTTGATCACTAAGCATACTTAATTAATTTGTTTGTCCATACCTTAAGTGATCACTAATATTTGAAAGGATTTTACATTTTAATTATTTGTAATCGTTTATTTTTATTGTAAACGTTTTTACATTTTGTTATTATTAAAACGTTGAGAAGTTGAAAAATATAAATAATGTTTTTAGGCATTATTTGTATTAACAAGCTAAATCATCAATTGATGAGTTTTCATCACTAAAGTAGGGGATTCGGAACATACCTCATTTGGTGCTTGAGCTACAAGACATGTCTCGTCTTGGATCTTTTCATCATTCTCTTCACCGCTATCGCTCCAAGAACCTCCATCCAATCTATTGGTTCTTGTAATCTCGTGGTTTGGACATTCTCCAATAAGATGATTTGGATCTCCGCATCTAAAGCACTTCCTTTCACTTTTTCCGTTTTTATCATCTCGACTTCTTTGAAGGGTCTTTTTGTCTTTTCGAGGTTGTCTTACGAATCTACCTCTTCTCTGAAAGAACTTCTTGAAGTCTCTTACCGTCATGGCGTACTCTTCGTCTTCACTACCGGAAGTCGAACACTCTTCTATACACTAGATTCTTTCTTTGACTTTAAAGCAAGATATTTCCTTTTAACTTTTTGCTTTGACTTATTTCGGAATTTTCTTGATGATCATCTCATCGGACTTTTGAGGTTCCAAGGAGGCTCATCAAGAGGATAGGGATGTTAAGTCTTTCGATCTTCAATCGCCGCGACCTTTGCTCTCCATTTAGGATGTAGAGCCCTAAGAAACTTCCTTACGTATTTCTTACTAGAATAACATTCATCAAGAGCTTTAAGACTAGTAATAATAGTATTAAATCTAGCAAATGCACTATTTATAAATTCGTCTTCGGAAATGACGAATTATTCATATTGTTGAACCAAAAAGGTAGATCTTTATTATTCTTGGGCTTGCTATACCTTGTTGGGTGATTACAAGTTTTTCACAAATTTCTTTGCCAATATTACACCATGAAATCTCTTTCATATCTTTTATAGGCAAAAGCATTGTAAATTGTCCATTTTGGCTTCATTATTTACGCAAGCTTTCTTTTAAGATCAGCGGTTTGTTTTTCAAAAGGGACAACCTCATCAAGTTTGGTTCCCCGTACTTTAATAATGGTGAAAAATCACCATTGGTATTATCATTCTAAAGATCTATATCCTTTTGATTTTAATCATATGTCTCGAATCTATTTTCCAATAAATAAAACCACATTTTCAAAAGTGGTTGGTCTGTGCATAGATTGCCCTTCTAAAGATATTTGTCGGAATCCATAGGTCGATCCAAGCTTTAAATACAATATATTTTAAAAATCTTTGAGTGACCTTGGCTCCTGAATACCAATTGTGGGAAACTAGATTGGGGGGGGGGGGTTGAATAGTTTACCGGTTAATTATCCGTTTTAAAACTTTGCTTAGAAAATTGTTTGATTCGAGTTGTATATCAATCAATCAACAATATAAATCACAATTAAACTATCTAATGTAATGAATTAAGTAACAATACTATATAGAGAGATAGAGAAAGAAACGATCAAACCAAGACACCAAAATTTTATAGTGGTTCGGCTACGAAGCACCTCTTCGTCCTAACTCACACTCCCGTGTTCTCCACTCGGAGATTTCACTATGTCTATACAAGCACCCTTTAGGCGGAGAAAAAAACCGTTTACACGCGCTTACTTTCTTTTCGACTTAAGCTAGATGTCGAGTCCAATCTTAGCTAGAAAACTAATCTTAGACTTCATATGTCTTTATACATCACAAGATATATACCCTTGGATTGGCACACAATCCAAATCACACCAATACACAATTTACACTATTGGATCTACACACAATCCAATTTACACAACAACACAAAGTAAATATAATGAAGATTTGTGATCTTGAGGAGGAAGAGAGAGATCACTTGATAACAATTCGTATGTAGAAGAATACGATTGTTCTTCTCTTACACTTGATTAGAAGAAGAAGGGAGGAAGAAAGAATTAATCACTTGAAACAAGATCAAGGTATGTTAGTGATCAAGATATGTGTTTTAGAAAGAAAGAAAGAAGAGAGAAAAGTAGATCTGAGAAAATTCATGGCAAGAGGTTCTGTTTTTCAGATGGGGTGGCCCAATATTTATAGAAGACAAAAAAGAGCCGTTATGCTGGCGGCGGTCCCTAATATATAAGGGGGCCGCCAGGCCTATAAGGGGGCCGCCGTAGAGTACGCTCCTCTTTTTGTCTTTTTGTGGGGAATGTGTTATCTATTTTAGAACCTTCCATTTTGGGGGGGAAATCTAATTTCAAATTTAATGTTTTAATAAAACATTTCTTTTATGAATAAATATTTTGTTTTTATATTTTTATAAAAACACTTTTGTAGAAATGTAAGGTTTAAGAAAAAATATTTTCTTGATCACTAATCATGTTTAATGATTTGTTTATTCATACCTTAAGTGATTAATCTTAGAAATAGAATTTTATGATTAGTAATTTAATAAAACGTTTATTTTTATGTAAACGTTTTACATTATGGTTATTTATCAAAACATTGAGAGGTCAAAAAATATAAATAACGTTTTTAGACATTATTTGTATTAACACTCATCATAATCAATTCCTTCTTCTTGGGTGTAACCTTGTGCAACCAGTCTTGCCTTGTTTCTAACTACTATCCCTCTCATATTTTTTGTTTTTATAGACCCATTTTGTTCCAATGGCATGCTTGCCTTTTGGTAAATCAACCAATCCCCAAACCTTCTGCAATCTAAACTGTAGCAACTCATCTTGCATTGCCTCTATCCAGCTGGGACTATGTCAATAGCTTGTGTCACCTTTTTGGGTTCTATTTGTGAGAAAAACAGCAAATAAAGCGTTCTGATAATCATTGTGGTTGGTTCTCCTCTGTGTTTTGATGTAACTGACCATAGCATGTTCTTGGAATACATGGTCATTATCCTAGTTTGGGGTGCTGAAAGTGGGTCCCCTATGATTTGCTCTTTAGGATGATCCTTATGAATCCTGGTTGTGGGAATATGCCTGATATTCATGGTTGTTTCCAAGTTGTTGAGGTCAGCCTCTGCACCCACATCTTCATCATCATATGCACCACTAAAGATACCAGTATTTAGAAGATCAGTAGTATCCTCCAAATCAGGCATAAGAGGATCAGTTGGAAGATCATTAGCATTAATAAAACTTTGCCCAGCAGCACTAACAGATGGACTAACAGTAGAAACTCTGTTAGTGCTGTTAGCATAAGCTTCCTTCTGTTGAACAAGTAATTTATCCAATTCAGCTCTCAAATCCTGCACATTCTGGTCACCTTCTTTATTTGAGGCTCTTCATTTCTTCTCTTGGCCATTTCTTTCACCTTTATTTGTTGGTTTTTCAGTAGTCTTTTTACCAGCATCATCAGCAACTGCATCCTCTGAGCTCCGTGGACTATCAGAAAGTAAATGGGGAGGTGGGTGGGTGGGAGGGGGTGGTGGGGGGGGGTGGGGGGGGGGGGAGGGGGGTGGGGGGGTTTGGGGGGGGGGGGGGGGGGGGGGGTGTGGTGTGGTGGGGATGGGGGGGGGGGGGGGGGGGTGGGGGGCGGGGGGGTGGGGGGGGTGGGGGGAGGGGGGGGTGGGGGGGGTGGGGGGGGGTGGGGGGTAGCAGAATATATTGTTGAGTAGGTATTGCATCAACATTATCTTTGATACTTGCATTCCTATTAGTTTGATTCCATGCAGTAACTGGCTCATAATTCATAGAGTTTGTTAGTAAATCAATATCAAAGAGCCAATCAGGTCCACTCCCTGCAACATTGGGTTTGTTTTCAAGAAAGGTTATGTAAAAGTTCTCCTCTACTTTCCTAGTTCTAGAGTTAAATACCCTAAAAGCCTTGCTATTTATAGAGTATCCAACCAAGAACCCCTCATCAGCCTTCCCATCAAATTTTCCTAGGGGATCTAAGATATTAAGAATGGTCACAGGACACCCAAAAGGTCTCATGAAGCTTATACAAGGTGGTCTACCATGTAATAGTTCATAAGGTGTCTTGTTGTGAGGCTTGGGGCCCCCCCCCCCCCCCCCCCCCCCCCCCCCCCCCCCCCCCGCAACAGTCCTAAAACCCAATTCTGAACATAACAAGCAGTATTTACTGCTTCAGCCCAAAATGTAGTAGGTGAGAATGAATCTGCTAGCATAGTCCTAGCTGCCTCTATTAGTGTCTTATTCTTTCTTTTAGCAACTCCATTTTGTTGTGGAGTTTTGCAACACTAGTTCCCTTTAATCCCTTCAATCCACAGAAATTGATTCATGTTATTATTTTTAAATCGTGTTCCATTGTCAATCTGAGGATTTTAACCTTATGATTTATTTGGTTTTATATGAAGGTATAAAAGTTGTATAGGATCCCACTTTGTCTTATCCTTAATGGCCAAAGAAAACCACCAACTAAACCTACTAAAAGTCATCAGTTGCAACAGGCAATTTATCTGTGATTGATACTCCTTACAAACTGTTGGACCAAATTAAAGTCCATGTGTCTACTTATTTGTCAAGGGTTGGCTGATAGAGCTTACTAGCTTGGTCTTACAAGAGGCTTGTGTTGCTTTCCCTTCTGACATGCAAACACAAGTTATGGTCTTTTAAAGGCTTTAAAGCAAACCTCTTAAAGGTTTCCCCTCACAGTTTGTTCATGTTTTAAGTTTATATGACCATAGCCTCCTATGCCATTAGTTAGACTTCATCTATTGTAGCTTGCAAATAAACAAGTCAAACCTCTAAATGGAAATCATTCTTTAGATCTCAAGACTGTACATGTTGTTTTGTGCGGGGAACTTTAAGCAAGACTTGATTTCATCAGTAGCTTTAAAGTCAGGAGATAGAATAAGACATTCAGTCTTAGTGAAAAGAACATTGTTTTTCTTGTCACACGTTTGTGAGAGAAAGAAAAGGTTAAACTTAAGTTCCTTTACAAAGTATACATCTTCAAAGTCTAATTTCTCAGTCCTAATTTTATCTTTTCCAGTAATTTTACCTCCTTTAGGACTTCCTCCAAATGCAACAAATCCACCATCAATCTCTTGATAATCTATAAGAAAGGACTTGTTTCCGTTAAGCCTCGAGCATCCCACTGTCAAAAATCTTTGATCCCTGTAAAGTATATTGTGGATTACCCTACACTCAAAATAAGAGAATTAGTTTCTCTTAGGGACCCAAGCCATTACTGACTTGAGTTGCACTTGTAGATAACATAATTAAATTCTTTTTTGCATGTATTGATAAACTGTCTTTTGGAGGTATGGTCAATAACATTTCCTGTTGGTCTCCAAATCCAGCATGCTGAGGACTTAACAACATTTTCCCCATTTCTCACAGTAGCACTAACTACTGCTTTTGGCCCAACAGTAGTTACATTGTTAACCCTAGCAGTTTTAACTTTTTCATTTAGATTATAGGTTTTAGCTGCTGATTTTTAGTTAAAAGCCCTTCTTATTAGTGAATGTACTTTAAAATAAGAATATGTTTTGGGTAATGCATCATTCACTTTTGATTTAGGGGCAATAGTATTAATAGGCCTGACGGTACTAATTGATGCTGCTGCTCTTGGAGAGCTTTGCTTAGCAGTATTAACTGGTACTTGTCCTGACTTTGTTACAACTGCTGTTGGAACAAAATTCCTTTTAGGATGTGGGTGAGTACATTTATTTTGGTGGTTTACCCTCTGAGCATTCTTCCATACTGGTCTAATTTCCATTTCCCTTAGTATTCAACACAGGTTTTTCTACCATTTTATTATCATGAAAATCACAGTTTTTGATTAAATGGTTGAAACTCCCACACACAAAACAAACTTTCTTTATAAACTCATAACCATTCCCTAGTCTCTGAGTTATCAACCCATTCTAGTTTTTTCTATTATCCCTAGGACTTTGACTTTTCCTAGGATACTCTACTTGCTTATGTGTGTTTTCCTTTTTAACAGATTTCACATTCTCATCAAATTTGACAAAATTGATTTTAGTAAACTTTGGTTTTGTCTGATCAGATTTAGATCTAAACACACTATCATTATCAATGTTAGTTTCCCAATCTTTAATGATAGGAGCACTAGGCCTAACAGTTTTATGCTTTTCTATAATATCCTTACTAGTCTTAGATATACTAGTTTCAGTTTCACTTACTTTAGTCTTATAGACAGAATCATCTAACCCAGCAAAGGATAAGTCAGGTCGTAAGGGCATGTAGTTCCTAGTGTAAGGAGGGGGAACTGCATGAAACCCTTCACATGTTTTGAATCTATCATTTACTAGACTATCATCTACATCACTTTCTCTACTGTTAAACACACTATGAACCACTTCACTCTCATTCATTTGACTATCATAAACAAGACCAGCTTTGTCTTTAGCACTTATTTGACTATTTATCAGTTTAGTTAGATTCTTTGATGATTCTTCAAAATTTTTTAGTTTAAGTTTCAAATCATCTTTCTCTTTTAAAGCTTCTTCTAACTGTTTTTAAGGTCTTTGATAGAAATATCTTTCACTTAGACATCATACTTTAAAAATGCAATGTCTTATTCATAAACAAATTCATTCTTTTCATGAACAACTATCCTAGCTTCTAGTGATTCTAATCCCATTTGATATCCTATAATTTCTAGATTAGATTTATTAAGAGCTACACGTTGTTGATCATACTATATTTGAAGAGTTTCATATGATTTTAAGCAATCTTTAGAGCAAGTATGTACCTTAGAGTCAGAACTTGATGAACTTTGAGATGTATAGGCCATTAGAGCAAAGTTTGTGGGTCCTTCTTCAGCCTGAAAGCTCCAATCATAACCACCTATCCTATCTTGAACAACCAAGGCATTTGCAGGAGTCTCCACTGGTACAATCCTTCTTGGAGCATCTTCATTTCTATTCCCCTGAATCCTTGGTGCCCTGCATTCTCTAGCAAAGTTACCTCTCATATGGCAGTTGTAACATTCAACCTTTGTCTTATCAAAGCCAATAGTTTCTTTTCCATTGAAATTCAGATTCCTTCCTGTCTTCTTTAAGAATCTATTCACCCTCATGGTAAGCATGGCCACTTGCCATTTGAGATCCATCTCTTCAAGATCATCAGTATCAATCTACTCCAGATCTTCATTGTCCAGTTGTGGACTATTAGATTGATTAGCAAAGAAGGAAAACATGACATCATCAACATAAGTTAAGGAAGAAACCTGTCCCTATGAACTAGCAGTAGAAACATCATGAGCAGTATTAACTATTTTATTAGTACTGCTAGTGTTTTCTGAAGATACAAAAGCCACATTATGAGAGTTTGAGCTTGAGCTTGATTGGCCTTTAATCTCAGCTTTATACACCTTTAAATTGTTGTACAAATCATCTATACTCAACGTGTCTAGATCATATTTGTTTCTCATGATTAAGGCAATATTGTTCCAAGCGGATGGTAGACTTCTCAGCAACTTCAGATTTGCATCTTCTTGAGAGATAACTTCACCATGAGTTCCCAAGTGGCTGATGAGTTTCTGAAACTATTCATAGGTTTTATCTAGTCCTTCAGATCTTGATGCGCAGCAAATATTCTATATTGCTGCTCTAGAAATGTTTTCTGCATTTTCTTTGATTCTTTGTTGCCTCCAAACCTAGCCTTGATTGTTTCCCATAAGGTCTTTGCATCCTTGATTCCATGAAACTTCAATATGTGCTCATCAGGAATAGCCAACAATAGACTACTTTTTGCTTTTAATTCATTCTTTCTTGCTAGCTCTTGTTTAGTAGTTTTAGGAGGAATACGACCTTTAGCACTAGCTGATGCAACAGCAGGTGCATCACCATTCACAATAACCTCCCAAAGAGCATAATCAGTGTGAGTAAGATATTGCTTCATTCTTATGCTCGAGAGATCCCAGTCTCCAGTTTTGAGTACTAGAATTTTGAGTACAGACACTGTTTGGGTAGTTTCTGACTATGATTCCATCTTCTCTTTGATTATGAGATCTTGTATAGATGTAGTGTTCTTCTTATTCAAAGTTTCTCAACCTGGCTCTGAAACCACTTGTTGATCCCTTTTTAACAGATCCTACTTAGCTTGTTAAAGCTTAGTTGTGTTAGATAGATCCAAAACAACTATAGTAGAAACTAAGATTGTAAATACTACAAACTATGCGGAATCTAGCTTGTAATACTAAGAAGAACAATGAAACAGTAAAACAAGATCTTTACTAAACTTTCAAATATATTGAATACTATTTTGAGTTACAAAATAGCTATGAATACTAACTATGATTGCTATGCAAACTATGAAAAACTAATATGAAAACTTGATATCTAGATCTATGTCATAGGGTTCCTTTTATACACCAAGGAAACCCTAATAGGCTTACAAAACACGTTACATGATCATGCATATCTATTCCTAATATATCTCATGCATATCACATAAGCAGTACTAACTATTTTCAACTAACAGTACTAATAAACTGACAGTACTAACATTTTGTACTGGCAGTACTAACTATAACACTAGCAGTACTAACTTAGATTGGCAGTACAAAGTCTTCTCTTGGCAGTACTAAGTTGAACCAGCAATATAAACTTGTAGAAGCCCTTATTTCCCAACACAGTTCATTCGCAAACACCCCCTTATAATGAGGTAGCTGGAACATTTTAGGGGAAATTTAGTTTTTTTTTCAGGACAACAAAACTAAATAGGTGTTTGGGATTGCTTAATTTTCTACATGTTATAAAATTAACTACTTCTGGAAGTGATGTTTCAATTAGTGTAGTACCACAATATAACATTATAACCATCACTTCATATATATCTGCAGGTACAACTTAATGCCAAGTTACCTAAGGACCTCAAGTCTCGACATACATGATGTGACAAAGTAGATTTAACGATACATTTGTAAAGCATACTTGAGAGATGGTTGGAGTGATTCTTTCTTTTGACCTAAAACCACTTCATGGTGATTGGAATGGAGCAGGTGTTCACATAAACTATAGGTGAAAAACATTACGTGGTCCCTTTTCAAATATATGCACATTAAGATTTCACATAACCATTACGCTATTGTGGGAGGAAAACCTTTGTTAGCTGATATTCAAACAACGACATTGTGTGAGGAAAAGCGACATATGAGCATGCTGATAAAAAAAAGTCTATTACAAGTGAGGAAAATGGAGTGAATAGACTACTTGGAACAAGATGCTTCTTATTGTGGAAATGGTTACTAAATAGTTAATATGTAAGCACATTTGGTGAAATAATATCAAGATGGATACGAAGAAGGTTTTGGCTATATCATTTTTTGACAGAGTTTGTGACAAACAAAAAGCCATTAAATTAGTTGACATGGCACACATCAATGGGATGGTTGATGTTGGTCTTATACCATCTCCTTTTGAATATGTTGATGTTGTAACAACCATGGCACACAAGTCACTAGGTTTGTGACTTATGGTATTACTTGATGAAAAGTTGGTAAGTTTCAAGTTCATATTGTTCTTCTTATAGATGCCATGATTTTATTTGGGTTATTATCTTTTGGCTAATTTCAAAATGTGTGGGACAACTGATGTATGTGTGTGGACTTTAATTGTTTCATGGTTATAGTTTACTTTAAAACTCTCTTCCATAGACCATAGTTCAACAAACAATTGTAATTCAATCTCCAAATTTAAACCGATTTTACAAACAAGATATGTAAAATATGTGACCCATTTTACTTATTAATTGGTTCGCTTGGATTTTGAACATCCAAAATGTATCTAGAATTACAAAGCTTCATAATCACATAAAATCCTATAATTAAACATCCAAAAGAAAACTACTCATGAGCTCATGGCATACAAACTAACATACCCCTATAAAAATTTATACTTGCATAAATTACTAAATCAAGAACCAAAAAACTAACAATGCCATACAAATAAAAGATTATACATTTCTGCTGACATCACGTTGTGCTCCGTAAGTTCTTAAGCGTTTATATTCTGTGTAGTAACAATATTCCGTTCTAACTAACCTATTTTCTATTACATTTATAAACGGATTCATTCGATTAAAACTAATATTTAAAGAACCTTAGACTTCAACAAAATACGCACACAACTACTGAACATAACATGTGTGCAACATACTATAGACACAACCCGTGTGCATCGCACGGGTCTGCATGCTTCATTTTCTTTAATCGAGAAACTCAGTAAGACAGACATAACGACTCCTTTTTTATGTTTGACTTCAATTAATTCTTATTGATAGATTGAACCTATTTTTTTATTGA
>BQNB010116718.1:0-21308 GCA_026074375.1 Tanacetum coccineum
AGAATACGCAGCAACAATAACTATAACGAACGGTGATGGAATGCGGAGAGTGAGGACATTTTGAGAAACAATATCCACAGGATAAAGGTCAACAATTAGGAGGAGCTCACGGAAAAGTAATAACTTGAGAATGAGATAAGGTAGTTCAAGTGATGTCTTAAGATTCTGCTGAGTGGTAAGACACGATCGCGTTTCTAGGTCTTTTTAAAAGATTTCGGTGATTATCAGTTTCGAGTTCATACTTATGTCATATCGGTAGTGTTCCCAAATCTTAAAAGTAAGCACTATTTCTCTAAATTCTAGGTCGTGTGTCGAGTTGTTCTTCTCATGAACTTTCAGTTGATGTTAGCTATTCCTTAGGTCGATTTTTGAGTAGACGCTACATCCTCGTAGTTGATCGAAAAGATCGTCTATACTAGGTAACGGGTAACGGTTAGCTTGTAAATTTTGGTAGTCCTTGTACATCCTGAATGATCCATCAAAGGTTTTGTCGGTATGAGGATCTCATAATCCACGTGATTCTATTTCACTAAAAGGTAAGTATATCGAAGAAAATCTTCTAGTTCTATTGGTTATAATCCACTTAGAGTGATATGCTCATTACATTCTAGAACCTTTCAATCTGTAATTTCCCTGACTACAGGAAGCATGCTTTAGTCTCTCAGCTAAAGTTGTGGTGTTTCTATATACTAAGGTTGAAGAAAATCTGCTTAATTATGACGCTTACGGATGCGAATACTGACTGACACGACTCATGAATACGCACGCAAAATATTAATAAAACCAAGTACAATATAATCTTGTTGACAATGTAGAGGATGGAACATAAAAGTAATTTGACAAAATTTTATGGTGACTACTCCCAGCATAGCATGGTCCTTCCTGAATTATCCATAGTTGATCAGGTTATGCATAATTTAGGAACTAACGATGAAGTGCTCATTTCGTCAAACAAATGTTATGTTAAAGAAAGATCTTATACGGTGCAAACGATATAGTTTATAAGGTAGCAAAACAGTTCGTGGTAATGAAAACAAAGCGACAAATTTATTTTTTTTTATTTATTTTTTTTTAATTTTTTTTTTTTCATAAGATAACAAAAAATGTTTTATGAGGTGATAAAAAAAATAGTTTACGAGAAAGTTACGTGACGGTTAATAATGGTAACAAATGGTTTACAAGTTGACAACCCAATAATTTATAAAGCGACAACGTAATGGTTTATAAAAGACACGAAGTAGTTCATAAGATGACAACGACATAGTTCATAAATTTACAGCGAAATAATTTATAAGGTGTTAAAATAAATAGGAAGCTATTAGAAAACGGTTTGTAGATTGGTGTAAAATAGTTCATATCGTGACAACTATGTTTATAAGACGACACTAAAATAGTTCATAGGATACCATTCACTTAGTTAATAACAGTAAGACAGTTTACATAAATATAGCGAGATGGGTTGTAAAACGGTAACAGACTCAAGAAGCAGCTTACATATATTTACTAGCGATGTGAAGTGTAACTGACAAAATTATTATGACAAGATCAAAAGCGGCGACAAGTAGATTTTGAAGTGGGTGACTTTGTGTGGGCTATTTTAACTAAGGACCGTTTCCCAGTAGGTGAGTATAATAAATTATCAGCTAAGAAGATTGGCCCGCTAGAAATTGTCGAGAAAATTAACTCCAATGCTTACCGTTTGAAGTTACCAAGCCATATTCGTTGTTCTGATGTCTTTAATGTGAAGCACTTGTTGCCTTATCACGGTGATTCATCTGATGATGATCCTGTTGTGAATTCGAGGGCGAATTTTGTCTATCCAGGGGAGAATGATGCAGGCCCAAGTATTGAAGAACGGGCTATTTTATTTCTGGAAGCCCAAGATCGTGTGAAGAAAGACCCTTTTTTTAAAAGGTCATAACTTGGGCTCAGATGATCCGTTTCAGGCCTAAGACCAGCCGTTTCGAAGCTTGGAACGAGGAGATCGCCGTGGTAACCAAACATAGTTGGGTTATGGGAGTTTCGAGCCTCGAATCATCATATTTTAGGAGTTATTTACATTTTCGTACTTTTTTAAGAATTTAGAACTTTTGTTTTTGGCATAACTTTCGGCCCGTTTGTCTTTTAGGGCCCGTTTCAGTTTCATTTTCCTATTTAAGTATTGTACTAAGCATCTGGCTATTCAGTTCCAAAATATATGAAAAGTTCATTTTTGGCAGTTTTGTCAAGAATTTGCCTAACTATCGGTATTCCTCTCGAATCAACGATAATTAGAAGAATTGTTTCTGGGTATTCGTAGAATCAACAGATCCAATTAGTTATCCTGTTTAACACACTACTTCAGAGTTCAAAACAGCTGATGAGTATACGGTTAAAGTAAATAAGATTAAGATCTTTCATGAACGAGTTTACATAGCAATTACCATATTAAACCTCCAGTTACAAATCCCGCCCATACAAGACTTGTGAAACTCAGATTCATACATAATTCTATGTAAACAAAATCGTAACGGGTTTCGCGCAATACGATATTGTATAAGGTTATGAATAATAAGTTCAAGACCATTGCATCGCTCACAATGTCTTAGACAAGTTTTAGCGACCATTGTGTCATCCACAATGTCTTAGAAAAGTTTAATATTTATATAGACAACTTCCATATAAGTAATTAGAGGAATAAACGTAAGGCGAACGTAAACCGCGGAGAAGAGATAACCGCAAAGAAAAGATAACCTCAGAGAAGAGATAACCGCAGAGAAAATATAATCGCAGGGAAAAGATAAGCGCAGAGAAATGATAAGCGTAAGTTAATAGCAAAAACACGTATAAGGCACACATAAAAGCACGTAAGGATCACATACTGGTTATAGTCCAGACCTAGATATTCTACCTAGATATCTACCTGGTTCTCTATAACCTTGGCTCTGATACCAATCTGTCACACCCCCAGACGGGGCCTGGACGGAATACGTGTCCGAGGGCGTGACGTCATCATAATCCGAACACAAGGCACAAGAGAACGACCACTAATGGACGTTTTGGAAATCATAACTCGTTGCATTGTTTAAAAATAAATAAGTTTTACAATATTTAAAAGATTAGCTTACGCGATTTAATTATGTGATAAGAATTAAAAGTAAATGCGTACGAAACTAAAATAAAATAAATGGTGAAATAATGACGAAATAAATGGCGTCATAAAATGGCCTGAAAATACGAAATGTTACAATAAAAGACTTCCATTGTTTTGAAACGGATCGGAATTGAAGTAATGATTTGACATGAAGCCTTTTGATGATTTCTGATTGGATTTCAAAAGGTATGTGATCTGACATTTTGATTTTAAGAAACTTTTTTTTAGGGTTTGAAAATTTGGGAATTTAATGTTGAAAGTGAGGGGTGCAATGGGGTGTTGATCTTAAAAGTATGTGATAAGACATTTTGATTTTGAGAAGTTTGTTTAGAGGGTTTGATCAAATTAGTCCAGCAATAAGTGTTCACTTTTCAGTTTTGACTTTACATTTGTAAAGAGTTAATTACTCGAATGGTTTATGTGACTCGTCAAGTATCACGGGTTTAGTTCTTGAAATTTTGTTTTGCGAATCCCTTTTGTTGGGTAAGTCTAAATCTACCAAAAATTTTTCTAAATCTACCATGATTGGCATAATCATGATGCTTTTTTTTTCACTTTTTATTAAATAAGGGTAAGTCTAAATCTACCAAAAAATATTTTTAAATCTACCATGATTGACATAATCATTATGTTTTTTTTCATTTATTATTAAAGAATCATTTTACATTTTACTTTTTTCTAAACTTAACATCATTTGTATAATCATTATGCATTTTATTTTATTTATCATGATTTTTTTTTGAACGGCGACTTTATTAGAACCACTAGCAAGGAGCTAGAAAATTACAAATGAATCAAAAAAGGGTGTTGAAGCCAACTAACCCAATTCAAAGTTCTATTACATCTAGCTACACACCAATAAAAAGAGCGTAAAACAATATTGTCGAAAATAGTATCCTTTCGGGGAATAGGAGACGCAAAAAGGAATTGGTTCCTGAAGTTCCAAAGGCTCCACCAAGAAACGTAAAACACGCCAACTAGCAGAAATGCAATAAATAAACACAACACAAACGTAGAACGGTTCGCACCCGACCCAAGAAATGCAGCTTAACTTAACAGCTAAATCCCACTAGTTTAGATATGATTTGGTTTTTTCGATGGATCAGCGACGACACATGATAAGGGATTTGGATTTCGAGTTGGATGAGTTTGGTGTTGGATAATAAAATAAATCGAAAAACACACAGCAAAGACCTAATATATACCTATAATTACAAATGAAAAAAATAACAATTATATAATTCATATGGTGATTATATAAATAAAGACAAACAACCAAAAGTATAACTCACCATAGATATTATCATTACAAGTAAAAATATAGAAACTGTTACTAAAATATGTTAATAATATATTCGACACACTTTTTCAAAAGTCAACAATTAAATTATAAAAAGTTCGCGCTAAAAAGTAAAATACTACGTTTTAGAAGTTAACGAATTAGATAAATGATGTTTTTAAAACTTTACAAAAGTTATAGTTGGGAATTATAAACTAAAATAATAATTGATTAAAATTTAGTATATCGTTACGCATTTAACTAAACTATTATAAAATGTTTATAAAGAATAGTTTTCGTTTATATACCGATTTGTTGTTATCATTACGAGGTAATTAACCATAAAACTATAAAACATTGTCCCTTATACGGAGTTCTCAAGATATAAAATTGTAGCGAAAAATACAAGTATAGTAATTTATAGAAATTTTTTGGCATGACCATTCCTTTATAACACTCATTCCCATATTAATAAAATTCAACAATTTTTCCACAATTCAAAAACAATCAATATCGCAATATATTTGCACATTTTCAATTTATTCTAATCGAGAACGACATATAAAAATAATATAGCCAAAACCACACACACCCAATAGTAATCTAAACAAAAACGAACCAAACCTACCCTACTTCTGACTGTACCAAACGGCCCTATATAGGCTGTTAAAGCCAGTACCAAACACCCCCTTTACTGCAATAAAACAGCGAAACAAACACCCTTATTAATGTTATATTAACACCAAACGCACCCTAAAGGTGCTTACTAGGCTGTCCTAAACGCAAACCCACTTGGGTTGTTACCACAGATCCAAACGCCCCTCGGGCTGTTACAACGCGAACCAAACAAACCACTTTAAAATTTTACTAGTTTTTACAAAATCATAACCAACCAACTCGAATAAATAATAAAAAGAAATATATAAAAAGAGAGGTGCGGGTGGCAGTGGTACGCGGCTGCTGCTAAACCCCAAACGCACCCTTTGGGGGTTTTTTATTTTTTTTTATTAAAAAAACCACATGCAACCGCCTATGGGTGCGGCGGCTGTGGGCATCGGGTGTGACGAGGAAGGAAGGCGTGAATCTAAACGGGGATGTGGTGGCAGCGGCTGGAGTAGCCGTGGTGATGGTGGGCGAGTGCGGCAGAGATGGTGATGATGGTGACGAGTGGTGGTGCTGTTGTTATTGATGGTGTGGCGTAGGGTGTGGTGGTCGTGGTGGGGATAAAGGTGGTGTTAGGTTGGAGATGATGTGGTGGGTGGCGTGATGGCGGAGGTGGAGGCGATGGTGGCTTTGGCGTTGGATTGCGTGGAGTGAGGGTACAGAAGGGATGGGTGAAGATCATGCGTCGATGGTGGGATGGTTATGGGTGGCGTCGTGGATGGCAGCGGCGGCTGGCCGTAGTTTTGGCCGAAATCTCGCCAGAATAATTGGGGTGGGGGGGCTGCCAGAAAATTTAGAGTGAGGAGGAGTGTGTGTATAAGTTTGAGGCTAGGGTTTTGATGATATGAGGGTGAAACCCTATATGGTCTCTATATATACTAGGAAGTTTCAAAATAAAATGGCAAGTGTAGGATAGTTTAGGGTTAAAATTATAAATATTACTAGAGGGCACCAAAGATGTAATTTCTGTTAGGTTTGGTTCGGGGCTACGATTTAGGCATGTTAACGATTGAATTAATTACGAAAGTTGCGCCGTTTGTTTTCCTAATTATATTTCCATAAAAAGACATTCCACTCGACTGATATTATTTAAAAATGTTTTATTATTTTTTTTTTTATAAGATTTACTTAAAAATCATTTTAATTTATTTGTACCATTGGGTGTCGCGTGAAACTTTGTCCTTAAAAATAACACTTTATTTGAACACTTTTCGTTTTATATAAACGTTATTGAATAACACATTACCATAATTATTAATATTTTATTTAATAAAAAGTGATAATTAAATATTCAATATAATTATTTTCTCGTTTTCTAAATATTGTGCGAGGCCATTTAGTCACTTTGGCTTGTTTTTCGCGTCTCGGGCAAACCTAAAAAGTTGTCTGAATGTCCCGTTTTACATCAAATTGCTTAGTTTCTGAATCGAGAAAACTAATTTTTACGTATCGTTTTTGATAATCATTTAGGAACAAAATATATCTTCACGTTATTCAAGTCAAATAAGTTAGTAAAAATAAGTTTGCAAATGAGCATAATAATCGTAAATTATGATTTATTTATAAATAACTTTCAAAATTTTACCGCTACGCGGGTAATCGTATTAATGTATCGAAAAGTGTCAAAAAGTCAAAAGTCAAGTCAGATCCAACAAAGACAAAGTGTAAAATAGTCATTAAAATAACAAAAAATTGCGAGTGTGACCAAACATCATGACTAATGCACATCACTAGACACAGACAAACAATCCAAAAATCGTAAGGTCTAAGTATAATCCTTTTGAAACTATTAATATGAGCATGAGGATTTTCATTTTCTAAACCATGAAACGGGTTCGCTTGAACCAATTGAAGTAATTTAGTTTTGATCTCAAAATGATCGGCATTGATTTCGGGTAAAACAATAGCTTCTCCGTAACCCTCGGTGGGTGCACGGAGTAATTCCTCCATAGTTCGATCCGCCATCGCAAGAGAGCAATTAACAATTTGTAATTAATGTAAATTGTTTTGGGAACTATGGTTTGTCAGGGTTTGAATATTATTAATTTAAAAGGTTAAACTTAATAGGTATGGGTTGTGGTGTGGTGGTAGAGGTTTAGTTAAGAGTTATGAGTAAGTTGAGATGGAATTATTTTGTGGATTTATTTTTGGTTATGAGTGTTGGTTTTTGTTTTGGGGTAAATTGTGGTGGGGGGTTGGTGGGTTGTTTGTTGATATTTCTTATGGGTTAGGTGTATAGTTTTGTTATTTAAATTGTTTATTATTAGGATAGGTGAGATTTTTTTTGGATGTTTTTTGGTGAAGTTTTTAGGATTATTTATTGGGATTGTGGGTTTTGATGTTGGGGAGGAGTGGTAGGTTATTGGGATAAGTTAAATATTTTTAGTAGTAATTAATTGATTGTAGGTGTTGTTGGGTGGTTTGTGTAAATTATTGGGGTTTGTATGTTGGACGTTTTTTTAAAGACAATTTAAGTTTTTGGTTTTATATTTTTAATTTTTTTTTAACAATAATGAAACTTTCGGGACGAAAGGATATTCTCATCTTATAAACATTAATATATAAATGTTTAGGGTTAGAATATCAACGCAAAAATGCGGCGAAAAAATTTGGATACGCTAATGATAGTCACTCTATAATATTTCCACAAAGCATTTAAAGAATCCTTAAGTAAATTCTCTCTTTAAATAATATATATATATATTAATTAATAACTATATATATATATATATATATATATATATATATATATATATAATATAATATAATATATATATTATTATATATAATATATATATATAATATATATATATATATATATATATATAGATATAATGATACTATGTTTACCGGAAAGTATGATTTCCCGGGGTCGGTTTCCAAATGATTTAAGAAAATTAAACATCGCTTGATATTGGATACTGATTGAATGGGTTCGAAGATTGAGTGGGTTTTCCTATAACTAACTAAAAAAACAAGCAATCAAAACCAATTAAAGCACTTAATGATTAACGGGGAAACAAATAAAACGCGACTAATAAGCAAATAAACTAAATTTAACTCTTAAAAATGTAAACTAAATTTCTAAACCTAAGATAGGACAAAATAAATTTTTAGGAAAAAGAAAAACATTTTTTTGAATTTATTATGAATTAAAAACTAATTTAATCTAATTAAATCCTAAAAAATAGCAAATTAAGTATTAAAAATTTAGAAAAATGATTTTTAAACTTAGAAAAGTCTAAAATAACATAAAACTCAGAAAACTATTTTTAACTATTTTTAAAATTAAAATCCTGTTTTTAAAATTAAAAATAAAAGCTCAAAAATAAAAATTAAGATCTAAAAAGTGTAAAAATGATTTTACTGAATGTAAACCTAAAGCTATTTTTTATAAAACTAAAAACTATTTTTTTGTATTTTTATAAAACTTTTTTCTATTTTTTATTGATTTTTCAAGATTTTAACTTTCGAAAATCTATTAAAAATAAACTAATTGATAAAAAATTTCGAAAACTTCAGGAAAAATCTAAAATGCAACGAAGATTATTAGAAAAATAAAAGACATAACTCAGCTTATTAAATAAGCTGAGAAAAGAGCTTATACAGCTACGGCTTATAAATGAAAAGGAAAGTTAAAACGTGTATAAGTATTTGATGGAAGGAAACAATGATGGATGAGCTATTGTAGCAAACTGGTTAACATGTATGGCTCATAAGTGTGAGGTCGTGGGTTCGAGGGTGGCTTACACCCTCTTTGCCTTTTTTTATTTTTGCTTATTTTGAAAAAACTAAATACTAGGTCTTAAAGAGGACACAAAAGTAAGCTATTTTAATAAAAGGAACATAAGCTGAAACTAATGTAGATAAAGCACAAAAAACAACTTAACATATAAGCTGAAAACAAAAAAAAAAAGTTTGGTCATTTTATCCTTAGTTCACTAAAACAACTATAAAAAGCTCAATTTAAGCTCAAACTTAAAAACAAAAGAAGTTTTGGAAAGCTTGTGATGTGCTTAATCTATTTATGAAAGAAATATTGAGCTTAAAAACACTATATAACAACTGAAAATGATGATGAAAGTACAAACTCAGAAACAGGTTAATAACAAAAAATTCTAAGTATCTCAATTGCTTCAAATAAGCTATACTACTCTCTCAGCTTTTGAAAACTACTTTACCTATATATATATGCTAAGTAACCAAATCATAAAAACTTAAGTTTTAAGCTAAAAATAAACTTAGAAAGCTACTTAAACTAAGAACTGATTTTGGCGTTTAGACTTACTGACTTTTAATTCTAAAATATACCTAGAATTAAAGATAATAAATGAAAACTAAGACTTGATTTTACTTAAGCTATTTCCTAATCTAAATTTAACTTGAAATTTAAGAGCCCATAAATCTTTAAAATTACTAGCTTAAATGAACTAGAAGTTCACATACTAACTACTTGTTAGTACTCTGCTAATGCGAATTGGCAAAACCCACTAAATGTGCATGTTTCCTAATGTTTGGTCTGGCAACTAAATACTCTCTTTGAGTGGTGGATAACACAAACAAGCACAAACCAAATCCAAGAGGACCTAACTTAAAAATAAGGCAAACATAGCTTAAGTCTAAAAGTGCCCTGTTGCTAGACCTTTTAAAATAATGCCATAACTTTTTTCATTTTCAAAATTTAACCTATAAAAACTATTTAACTACTGATTTTAAATGAAATTAAAACTGATTTAATCAAATACTTAAGCTCACTTTGACTATTTGAGATCAAAGTAGCTTAATCCAAACACCCCTTTAACTTTGAGACAGATTTGAAAAAGCTTTTGAATTGAAAACTAATTAAGAAAACTTGATTACCAGACATTAACTAGCTTAATTCAAACCTAATTAACACAATTAACAACTACTTTTAGCTAAATATAAGGAAAAAAAATCTATTCTATAACTTCTTATTTTTGGCTTTTTTATGGTTTAATGACAAATTAAATAGAAAACTATGATCTAAGATGATTAAGCTAAAAAAATGAATAAACATACTTAATAAGCTAGATTAAGGATTATTAAACACTAATAAGCAAACTGAATAAGCAATTTAGCAATAAGCAAGCATATAAGTAAATATTAAGCTATAATTAAAAATGAACAAGGAATTTAAAAATGAAACTTACTTTCTCCTCTAGCTAAACAAGAGGACTTAATAAAAAGCAGCTACAAGCTCTCCTAGCTTATAAATAAGCTAGAGTAAAGTCCATCTTTGACCTTCCAAAATTGGTCAACTTCCAAAAAGCTTCAACTATCATAAGTATATGTTAAGATGATTAAAGGTTTATATATGATTAATACTGAATTAAATAAGCTCCATTTCAGCTTATAGACTGAAAGAGCTTAATATGAGCTTACTAGCTTATTGAGATAATTTTGCTATTTTAGAGAGCTTATGAATAAGAGAGAATAAAAGATAAAGCAAACACTGAATTATTTAACTCAATGCTATGATTTACATTATAAAAGAGGATTACAACTGATTAAAAAAAACGAATAACAATAATCAAAATTTTAATAAGCTACGCAGGTGAAAAAACTAGAAAAGAAGAGAGATATTTTGTGTGTGACATGTGAGGGTATTTATAGGCTGTCATCGAAGGTTCTAGCCTCTCTTGATGCACACGCTCCTCTGAATCCTAGCCATCAAATCATTCAATCATTGGCTATTATGAAAAGTGAGCCGTTAGCATTCACGAGTGACCTCAAAAGTGTGAGGATCACTTCGTGATCTAACGACTCATAATCAATAGCCAATGATTGAATGATTTGATGGCTAGGATTCAGAGGAGCGTGTGCATCAAGAGAGGCTAGAACCTTCGATGACAGCCTATAAATACCCTCACATGTCACACACAAAATATCTCTCTTCTTTTCTAGTTTTTTCACCTAGAGTAGCTTATAAAATTTTGCTTATTGTAATTCATTTTTTTAATCAGTCGTAATCCTCTTTATAATGTAATAAAAGCTTTAGTTAAATAAATTCAGTGTTTGCTTTTAATCTTCTTAGTCTCTCCTTATTCATAAGCCGTCTAAAATAGCCAGAATTATCTCATGAATCTAATAAGCTCATATTAAGCTCATTTCAGTCTATAAGACTTAAATTGAGCTAATTTAATTACAGTATACAACATATCTAAACCATTAATCATCTTAACATATACTATGTTTGATAATTGAAGCTTTTTGAAGTTTGACCAATTATGGAAGGGTCAAAGAAGGACTTAACTCCTAGCTTATTTATAAGCTAGGAGAGCTTGTAGCTGCTTTTATTTAAGTCCTCTGTTAAGCTAGAAGGAAAAGAAATTTTCAATTTTTTAAATTCCTTGTTTTCATTTCAATTATAGCTTAATATTTACTTATATGCTTGCTTATTGCTTAATTGCTTATTCAGTTTGCTTATTAGTGTTTAATAATCCTTAATCTAGCTTATTAAGTATGTTTATTGGCTGACGTGGCTTGATTGCTTAAGTGAGCTAATAAGATCCTTGATTTGACTGAATTATCCTTGCCACCTAAGTGTTTAGAGCTCTTGAATAGACGTAATCACCTTCAATTTTAAATTGGCCCCATGATTTTACCCCTGGTAACTATACCGAGGACGATGGATGATTAGTGAATTGTTCTTTCACGCCCAAATTTTTATTAACTGAAATGGTTTTAATTCAGTTAGTACTTTGGAAACTTTCCAAATATGGCCTTGTGTAAGTATAATAAACGGTATAGTGTAAAAAGAGTTTAGCAATTGGCAGTTTAGGTCCTTGTGGTTTATGAAAAGGGGTTATTGGGCTAAGGCTTGGGCTTTTGGATCCGGGTGAGGCCCAATTAGGCTTAGGGACCATTTATGGACTTTTCTAAAAGTTGAGGGTATATATTAGAAACCAATTGGGTCTTGATGACTTTTGTTACCAAGATTGACTGGAGTTGACTGTAGATTTGACTTTTTCATGGCTTTGGCTTCCGGCTTTTATACACTCTTCCGTTCTCGTGTCCGTGCTTGCCCGTTTTTGACGGTTTTCTTATGATTTTTGATATATTTGTACCTGCACACACAAAACACAAATACAAGCATATTGTTGCCATTTTTGGTCTGTTTTGGGTTTAATTTGGTTATTTTAAGCATAAATGGATATGTGTATTTTACACTTATCATTCACTCTTTGGGCGATGTGGGATACATATAGTTTTTAGATTTTGTGCCTCACTTTGAGACACGATATCTCATTCATATATGTAACATACTTTAGCTCGTTGTGAAACTCTCTTCAAGGAGAACGCAAAGCTACCAACTAACAAAAATATATGTAACATATACATACATTAAATATTGTCCAAAGTTTGTGAAAAATCTTTTCCAACAAACATTTTTCCAACACTTATTTGCTAAAATGATAGATTTTTTTTTGTGTACAGATAAAGAGAATACAATAGTTATTTGTAAAACAACCAGTGACTACCTTAATATCCATATATTTTGGTAGAAAAAGCATAGAGGAACAATAATATGGTTACTACAAATGTTTGGGATAGTTATTAGAGGTACCTTATTATGCCATACTACTTGATCATTTATTACATCATGTTTTTCACAAGATCATGGTTGAATTTTCAGTTCGCATCCACCATGGTAGAAGGCGCCGAGCCCGTCTTAGGGGGCTGACAACAAGCTGTAGTTGCCTTTGGTTCTGCAGCTGGCGCGTTTGTGGATCCATGGAGAGCTTATTTGATAGCTGATTTGAGGGAGATTACCGGTAAACCAGCTTTTGAGTGGCTACTGGAAAGATGAAAAAAGCATAAGTTTGTTAACTATAACCCACTGATATTGTCATGTTTAATTTGAATTATTAATGTTTGTTGACTATTCAAATAGAGCATAAGTTGGTTATACCTTATGATTAATGATGATTTGAATTGGTGAGTGAACACTATTGGTTTTGATAGATATTGACAACGTGAATCAATGCTAACTTAGTAGTGACAAATATATTGTTTGAGTACTTGAGTTAGTTTACTAATTAGTATTATTTCAATTTCTATTTATCAACACAAATAAACACATGTGTATTTAACCCATCACCCAATTGTCAGATAAGTGGGAGGTTATTTTGTAAGTAGAGCATAAGTTGGTTATACCTTATGATTAATGATGATTTGAATTGGTGAGTGAACACTATTGGTTTTGATAGATATTGACAACGTGAATCAATGCTAACTTAGTAGTGACAAATATATTGTTTGAGTACTTGAGTTAGTTTACTAATTAGTATTATTTTCAAGTTTCCTATTTTATCACACAAATAAAACACATGTTATTGTAACCCATAACCCAAGTTGTCTGATGAAGTGGGTGTGTTGTTTTGTAAGTATACGAAATAAGAAAGTGAAAGTAAATGTAAAAGAAGGTACAAAGATGGATTTTGGAGGTTTTTTTAGGTTAAATTTGGATAAGAAAAGAATAAAGGGCTTTTGTCACAGAAGTAAAATAACCACGTTTAAAAGTTTTTTGAAAAATGACTGATAAATATTGAAAATGAAAATGAATTTATGGATGAACCTTTGTTTTGATAGCTTCAAGTAATATGAGAAAAAAGGTTGGCAGTGAAGTGTAAAAAGACCATTATACCTTATCCATAAGGCGTGTGAAAAGTTTTAACAGCTAAATTTAACGTTCATTAAGAATAAGGATCAACGATGTTACAAAACTTCATCATAATAATCAATCATGCAAAAAATAAAGTTGAGTGATTATGGAAAGGGTTTACCGAAACCAAAGGGACACTAAACGCATAGGGTACTTGCGTTTTTGCCGTTTAATTAAATAGCAATCGTGTCATCCAAAATATAAAAACACGCTAAACAACCTGTGAATTGAGCTTACAAAACACATACAAAAATAATATTCCTCAACTTACAACCCCCATACACGATCGACCTTTAAATACAAAACCACGTTTAACCCTTCCGTAAATTCAAACTTACAATAAAAAGACAATAACTAATCCTCAGCTTACAAACCCCATACACGAACAAAATTAATATGCAAAACCCAGCTCTCAGCCCGAGCCACATTACCAAGTTGGCGAAAAAAACCTTAATCCAAACCCAATCAATATTTCACAAAGGCATTATATAATAAACTATTAGACACAAAATCATTATGCAATCAAATTAGTAACAATTTGATTGTAACTATTCATTGTGCAATCACTTTGTAAACTTTTGCTCCTTAGAACACCTCAGCAACAAATTTAAAACCAACCACGTGTGCATCGCACGGACTGGCATGCCGTCTTGTAAGAATATAAGGTCTCCGTATTTTGAATGACAAGGATAATATATAAATAGAAGTCCAAAAGGGTAAAACCAATTACAACAGACTCGAGCTATGAAAAAAAGCTTAAGAGCAAAAACTATAAAAGAACTAAATATAGTATACAGACTTTAAGCAACTAGAGAATTACATGGGTTAAGAATCCAATTTTTCTAAGCAATATTCTTTTTCGGGGAGCGGTTTTTTATCCAAAGCAAGGCAAGCTTCTGAAGGGAATAAAAAACATCCTCATTTAACACGAGTTTGATGGATTAGTATAAATTTTGATGGGTAGACAGTTGCCCCGGTTTGATTTGTGAAATTTGATGATATGAAAGTATTCAATCTTATAACTTTTTTTTGGCGGATTTAAGGAATTTAAAATCTAAATTCTAGTGTTTCGTTGACAAAAGGAATAAAATAAAAGTTCTAAACTTGAAATTCAACATTCTATAGCAAATTAGAAAGTATATTTACAATTCAATCGAATTCATTATTTTTATCATCAAAAATGAGTTATTATTATTTTATATACTAGTTATAATACCCCGTGCACGCACGGGGTTTTAACATAAAATTTTAATTACTTATTAATAATTTGTTTGTGAGGTTTGATTTAAATTGTCATCGTTTAAATCGTACAGAGTAAGTTTTTATCACGTCTTTGTCTTTCTTAGGTTTGATAATAATTTTTTTTAATTCCATTAGACCTTAATCTTTGTAAAATTACTCCCATCTTTTTTAACTTTTTTTCTTTATGTTTTTAACACTTATACTTTTATGTTTAATTCTTTTTTTTTACTATATAAAAACGTGGGGTGATTTTTTTTGCCAATTTTGAAAATATTTTGACGTGGCTCTTATTAAAAAATAAATAATAATTAAAAAACAGTAAAAAGAAATTCTAATTAAATTTTTTTTACTAAATTTAGTATGATTTGATTTTTTTGAAATACGAATATCATACTTGACGTTTTCCTTTACTATGTAAAAGATTTATTATATGATTTTTTATTCAGTTATATATATTCGATTAAATAATAACTACAATATTTATTTAAAATATAAATTGATTTTTAAATCCTGATTTTTGTAACAATTTTATAATATTACATTTTAAAATAAATATATTACCTCATTCGAACAACAAAAACATTTTACAAGTAAAACTATTTTTTTTTCTCGTCTCAAAATTAATATCACCGATAAAGAAAAAAAATACCCAATTTAAAAAATCATAAATGCTGTCGGTTTTTCTTATTTTTTGAGAGAATAATCAACGGAGTAAAAAGAAGGAAATATGATTTCTCTTTCATAAAATTCCTTATGGAAAATGATACAACCACAAAAGATTTACAAAATAACATCTATAGAATGACATGTTAGACTTTGATTGGTGACTTTTACAATAATTTCTCTTTCTTCTTTTTATTAACTCAATCATAATATAACACCTCAATTTTGTGGATGTTTATTTGTAAAACTTTTGTGGTTGTATCATTCCTCATTCTGATATATGCCCATACAGCAAGCTTTACTGTTGAAATACCTCAGAAGGATGGTTTTTATAATATCATAAACTCCTGACCTCGATCAATTTTCGTACATATATATCTTCTTGTGCATATTTAAATTAAGCAAAAGTGAATAAGAATAAGAATAAGCAAGAAGGAAGGCATGAGTGATTCCATGATGAACCCAGAACTTGTTACTAATCATATCTTCCCAGAGGTAGCTATCATTCATTCATTCATTTACCCCTTTTTTTTAACTTGGATTTTACTCATGGGTTGTTTGTTTAGACTTATATGTGGCTTATCAGCTTATTTATGTTTCGGCTTATATTTCATAAGCCTTAATTTTTCTGCTTATTTTAAGACTTTTTGGGCTTATACAAGTTTATTAGACTTGTGGGCTTATATAAGTTTATTATTAGTATATGATAAACTTATATAAGCACAAAAGTCTTAAAATAAGCCGGAAAATTGGGGCTTATGAAATATAATCCGAAATCAAATAAGCTTAAACAAACACCTCCTTAGGAGTTATATTGAAGCAAATAAGCAGTTTTCCATACTAAATATAAGCCCCTTTTGTGAATGACCAAATAAGCACTTTCAAGCCTTTACTTTTCCCTTTCTTTGTTTAAGCTTATATTAATTATGTTATGGCCTTACCACCTAATTTTCAACCTTATAAACTTACTTAATTTTACACCTTTAAGTCATAATAAGCTTAAAGATTTAAGTTTATATGTAGGCTTATCAACTTATTTGATTTCGCCTTATATATCCTAACCCCAATTTTATGGTTTACTTTTTAGACTTACTGGCTTATATAAGCATGTTATATCATAATAAGCTTATATAAGCCCACGAGTCTCTAAATAAGCTGGAAACTAAGTTTATACCCCGGGGGTGTTTGTTGAAGCTTATATGTGGGATTATGAACTTATTTATGTTTCGGCTTATATTTCATAAGCTCTTAGTTTCCAGCTTATATTGAGACTCGTGGGCTTATATAAGTTTATTATTATATGATAACTTATATAGGCTGAAAATTCTTAAAATAAGCAGGAAATGCTCCTTTTTGTAGCTTATTTTAGAGGGTTTGGGCTTATCTAATTTTGGGCTATTTTACAAGCTTTTCCATTATAAGCCATAAGCTGCTTATTATTCATTACCTTAAGCCCATAAAATAACCTTAGACAAACACCCTCTTAATTGTATGCTTTAAGTTGGACTTAATTGTATACTTTTGGTTTTACCGTATGCTTTTTAAGTTGGATTTTAGTTAGGTGTTGTTTGGATGCATATTTGTTTGGAGTATATTGAAGCAATTAAGCAGTTTCAGCTTCGTTATACCCTTGAAGTATTTTTTTTTTTTCATTTCAGGAATCGTGTTTGTTTAAGCTTATTATGTTATGGGCTTGTCAGCTAATTTTCAAGCTTATAAACTTAGTTAGTTTTCATCTTTTGTTTCGGATTATATAGCCGGCTTATGGCTTATTTGGTTTTGGGCTTATGTTTCATAAGCTCACTTTTTGTGCTTATTTGAAAAAAAAAGATGTCCCAATTTGCCAACTACAAGCTCCCTACTTATTAATAGCTATGTAAAAGTCCATGGGATCATCTTCTAATTTTAAGATCCCCACCAAAAAGCTCATATGCCAATCAAGATCCATGGATAAATGTATAGTTAAACTGTATTTAAGGTTTAGTAATCTTAATACTGAATTAAAATAAGCCATATTGTCACTGTATATACTTAAAGAGCTTAAAATGAGGCTTATTAGCTGATTGAACAGTTTTGGCTTATTAATAAGAGTTTTTTGAATAAAACGAAAAGAGAGCTTATTAATGGAACTTAAACAACTTACATTAATGAAAGTTACTAACTACATTACTTAAAAAGGAGATTACAAAATATTTTAAGGAAAATTACATTTAAGAAAAATACGAAATTAAGCTAGACTAAAAACTATTAAAAACCTAGATAGTGTGCGTGTGAGAGGTGAGGCCTATTTATAGGTGAACGAAGAAGATTCTAGCCCTCTTGCCTTGCTCTCCAAACTTTTAATCTCATCCAATCATTTCTTCAATCATCTGAGCTTCTATTGTGGCCGTTTGATCAAATTGTGGACACCTGAGGATTGCCAGCTTGGCATTCTTTGATGTGACGTTTGTGCTAGTTTTGTGAGTGAGTTTAGCACAAAAACCCACACCTCTTGTGCTTCTTCCATTGATGATGTGGCCTTTGATTGAGAGGGAGCTTAAGTAACCCTTGATTTGACTGATATGACCTCGCCATTGTAACTTAGAGCTCTTGAATAACAATCTGCACCTTTAATTATTCAAAAGCCCCTGATTTACCCTGGGTTTAAATGTTGAGGAAGACGAAGGGGTGAACAGTAAATGTTTCAGCGCGCCAAAACTTTTTTACTGTTAACATCGTGTATAACATTTGGGGAGTTTGCACATATGGCCCTTGTGTTCTCGTTTTTCGATTTTCAGGTTAACAAATAAGTACGAAAACGTGCAAGATTAGCCCTTGTGGTTGTTATAAAAGTAAAGTGGGCTTTGTTTTGGGCTTTATGATCCGGGTATGGGGCTATTGGATTTTTCAGGCCCAATAAGGGAGGAGAGGACAATTTTGGACTTTTGTGAGAGTTGAGGGTTAAAATGGAATGTTTTGGGTCTTGTTGACTTTTGTTGACCATGTTGACTTTTCTTTGACTGGATTTGACTTTTCTGGCTTCGGATTCGATTCCTTGGCTTCTTTTTGAACTCTTCTGATTCTCGTGTCCGTGCTTGCTCGTTTTTTACTGTTTTCTTGTGATTTTTGGTATATCCGTTCCTGTACATACAAAACACAAATACAAGCATATTTTTGCCATTTTTGGACTGTTTTGGGTTTAATTGGGTTATTTTAAGTACAAACGGATATGTGTATTCTACACTTATTAGTGTCCTAATGAGATTTATACTTTGATCTCTTCTGGCTCTAGACTCGATTTGTGCACTTTTGGTTTTAGTAATCGGAGGCTAGAGCAGACTGCCACCTATTCAATATTAACAATCTTGGAGTGAGATGTCAACAGATAACGTGTGTATCTCCGTGACAAATGAGACAAGTTTCTTTTGAGAGAAACCCGAATAGCTGGGAAGGGTTGTGCATTGCATCACTGGGTCCATGATGACTTTCTTCAATATCAACAATCATCTTTGTGATTTTGATAGATTAATGATGTGACCCCGGTTTCTGCCTAAGGTGTAAGGGAGGGCTTCTTTCTTTTCACACCTTATCCATACATTTCTTTTTCCATTCTTCAACCCCTTTCAATGCTTACCAATACGTCATTACTAACAACCATTTGTTTGAGAAATTTTTCAGTGTAGCTCAACCTAATCGCATTCTCCCTTATACACAATCTTCCCCAATCAATCCTAAGGACTACTATTTCAAACTATGGAAGTGACCTTGGGTAGATCCTCTGCGTTCTGGGTTGAATCGTAGACATATACCTAACCCTAACCAACTTATGACTTGTCATAATCGTCGTGAAATTCATATGTGTCGGTATAAAGATCAGAATCCATAAAACCATTTTCTGACATTGTTATTTTCAAATACTCTCCCCTACACATGTCTCCGAGAAACGAAAAAATTGTTTAGTCAAAAGAAGGAAAGAGTTGCACTAGATCTTAAAGATCACATTCCTTCTATAATCATATTCTAATCACATTTTCTCTCCTTATTTTAAATAATAAAACAATTACTATTATGAAATACCAATTGAAATAAAATTTTTGACATGAAAAAATTCATGGGGAAAAAATTATACCATGAGTATAGCATGAATTCATATTTTGTATAGCTGCCTTCAAACATTAAATGTTGGATACCATATTTATTAAAACTTGAACATTATAATTAAAAAATGATATGACACCGACAAAATGTTGAAGACGAGTGAGATGGCCTTAGTAACAGTGTCTATTAATAATTGACATTATAAGTTTCCACATTTTAATTTCACAGAATGTGTTTGGATACATAAAATTGACATTTATGAGATGTACCCAACACATTAAAAGGATTTGTTTTTAAAAAGCTCCCCCTCAGAAAATTATTCGTGGAAGGGAGTGTTGAACACACAATTTTAACAAATACCACTTTTTATGGAAAAATACCACAAATTATATTGTAGACAATTTTGACATTGAAAGTTCTTTTTGAAAAATTGTGTTCAACGATATTAAAAACATATAAAGACTTACTCTTCTTCTATTTTGATAGTAGCGCACTGAATGCCGTACACTCCCTATTACATTTCGGGACCGAGTTATGCACTGAAATGTACATAATCATAAGAAAAAATTTTAGAATGACAATGTATTAAAAGCATTTGAAACTCCCTGCTCGAACTTCATTTACGACGCCCGTTGTCGATGTTAGATGTTAATCAATATTTCTAGGTACGTAAATGTTATCGATTCCAAGAGACATGTCGAGAAGATTCTTTTTGGTATTTTTTTATTTATTTTTTATTTTATATTTTGTTTTTATAGATTATATATTTTTCTATTTGTTTTTGTTGGTTTTATATTTTTGTATTTTCGTTTTCAAAAATATTTATAAATAAAAATAAAGAGAAAAATAAAATTATTTACAAATTCGATGTTTGATGGATCAAGCAGATTCGTTTGCCAGAACCTCCAGTTCTTCTGGAGTCAAACATCTCATAACGAGTCGTCTGACGAGATACTTAAACCTATCTTCCGATAGAGCTTTAGTAAACAGGTCAGCTAACTGGTATTCAGTTTCGACAAAGAATAATTCAACAAAACCCTTTTCAACCTATTCCTTTATGAAGTGATATCTGACATCGATGTGTTTGGTATGAGAATGCTGGACTGGATGCACGAGATGGCTATGGCTGCCTTTGAGTCACAATACATAGGTATTTTATCAAAGTGGAAGCCATAAACTGTGAGCTGAGTTCTCAACCATAAAACTTGAGCGCATCATGCAGATAAAGACACATACTCGACTTCTGCTAAAGACATTGAAGTGCAGCCCTGCTTCTTGGACGACCAACTGACTAACTTGTCACCACCTAGAAATTATATGCCACCAGATGTGCTCTTACGTGAATCGAGACAACCCACGTGATCCGAATCTGAAAAGGCAGTTAGTTCGAAACCGGTGTCCTTTGGATACCATAGTCCTATGTTAATGATATCTTTAAGGTACCGAAAGATCTGCTTAACCACAGTGAGATGTTTCTCAATCGGTTTCGCTTGACACAATAACATGTTGCATGTACAATATCTGGTCTACTTGCTGTTAGGTACATGAGTGCTCTGACCATACTA
>BQNB010116719.1:0-21308 GCA_026074375.1 Tanacetum coccineum
CTGGTCGGGAGTTGGGCCGCTCCGCTGATAAGTCCAAGGCAGGACGAAACTAGTGTTCACTGGTTTCGTCTTGCCTTAGACTCATCAGGGGAGCGGCCCCAACTCCTGACCAATGTAGTGCCATATCGAGTCTCTACTCATGGCACGTACTACACCCTTACCATTGGGGTAATCCAACAAGACCAATAGGAATAAACCAGCAATCCTCGCATTCATGTACGCCATCCAAGCAGAACCCAGCCCTTCAAAATTTGGCTTGTGACATTCTCCCACCACCATTTTATGCACGACCTCGTGCATGGTCATTCGCACCAACGAACGACATCCTTTAAATGATTTGGCTTTATTCTGGCTTCACGGCTTAAAGGGACATTCGACTTTCAACACTTTTGGTCCCAGCGTGCAGTGACTACACTCCATCTTAGATTAGTCCATTACTCTTTCTAGCGACTTAAGATCCAGCATGCAGCGACTGTCATCCACCATTTGGATTAGTCCATTACTCCTTCTGGCTTCCATCGAATGCGATATTGTAAACTCCACACAACATCATATTGGCTCATCAATATCCTAAGAGATCACTCCCACCACCTTTGCACAGCCAATACTTTTAAGAACTTTTTGGGAGAACAACTTTAACGATTCTGCTTCGATCCGCCTTGGTCCGACTTGGCTCTGATACCACTTGTCACGGGGTCATCGTTTCGACCCCGCGTGGGGTCCTTTACTCGATAAGGACCAGCCATCCATCCCGCGTATGATATAGGTTTACTGGTTTCGTCCTGCCTTGGACTCATAAGGGGAGCGGCCCCAACTCCTGACCAGTGTAGTGTCATATCGAGTCTCTACTCGTGACACGTACTACACCCTTACTGTTGGGGTACTCCAACAAGACCAATAGGAATAAACCAGCAATCCTCGCATTCATGTCAGGTTCTGCTTGGATGGCGTACATGAATGCGAGGATTGCTGGTTTATTCCTGTTGGAGTACCCCAACGGTAAGGGTGTAGTACGTGTCACGAGTAGAGTCTCGATATGGCACTACAATGGTCAGGAGTTGGGGCCGCTCCCCTGATGAGTCCAAGGCAAGACGAAACCAGTGAACCTCTATCATACGCGGGATGGATGGCTGGTCCTTATCGAGTAAAGGACGCCACGCGGGGTCGAAATGATGACCCCGTGACAAAATGGTGACTTCTATTATGAGAAAATAAGAAGCAACACCCCCTAACATGCTAAGAGGGATGTATTTATACTACAAAGAGTATGGACTCCTTGTTGGGACGTTTGGGCCTTTAATGGACCGAACTAATAGGCTTTAGCCCGACACCAAGGCCCAATTAGCTTAAATGCATTCTCGTAAACTACGTTTTCCTATACAAGGCTCAGGAATATATAATGACCATCACTTTACATAAAAACATGGCTAACAAATACTATCTGGATCAGGGTCAAAAAAAGGGGGGGGATACCCCACTCGCCGACGGTGATGTTCCAATCCGCCATGAAGTCGTCAGAAAACCTGCAAAACAAGAAAACTAGACTATGGGCCGACGCAGCGCGTGGCAGCGCGTGATTGTCGTGGTGTTTGTAAAGTTTGTATGGTATTGATCGGGATAGCGTGGAGCAGCTTGTAGTATAGCTTAATTTAGTGTAGGAGTTTCAATGGAAGGTATTGTTGGTTTTGAGGAAGTACAGTCGAGTGGGTAGGGGAAAGAGATGAGAGAGGAGACAAGCTCAAGAAGTACTGAGTTTATAATACTACACAAAAAAATGACAATTACTTACGTCTTTATATATACAATATTGAAGGTTATAAATAGCGTGAGGCATGGCGTGGCGGCATGGTCAAGCCTCACGCCTTAGGAGCCATGCCAAGTCATGGCGTTTTTTAAGGCGTGACTTAAAGCTGCACAAAATATGAAAATATTTATAAATTTATATGTTTATATCGTATTTTAAATATATTGAGTTTGAAAAAAGTGTCATATATAAGGAATAAAGTCAAGAAACTATCTTTGCATGTAATCCTTTTCATTTCTATAAGAAAAAATGATTTTTATCGAAATTGAAATCAAAAAAGCCTCCACGCATCATGCCTTGTCACGCCTTATCACGTTTTTCCACTTCTCATCTCACGTCACGCCTTAAGCTTACGCCTTTGTCTATTGCGTAGCTTGGAGGTCACGCCTCGCACCTTTGGGAGACCTTAGCGGCCCCATGACGTGCCTTTTAGAACCCTGGCAATATTTAATGGCAACTATTTTTAAATACGTATGTTTTGTATCATTTTTATTACGGGACACTCATTCAAAAAAATTATTTTGTGTTTATTAGATTTTTATATGTTTTTTTTTTGAACGGCAATTTTATTAATGAAACGCTAGTAAGGAACTAGCAAATTACAAAGGAATTAAACTAGGATTTTTGATCCAGTCAGACATATTAAACGAGGAATTACATCTATTATAAACCCAAAAATAAGACATAGACACAATACATTTCGAAGTATATGTTTACATTTCGAACTAACTATAAGTTGATATTTAATTTATAAGATATGTGTGAAAAAAAATTTATGATTATATATAATTCTACAGCAAATATGTCAACTATAAAAAGATACGTAACTAATTTGTTTGTTTAAAGAGAAAATGTTGCTTTTGTTAATCTATAATATACTTGCGATTTAAGTTAATCTCCACCTACCGTAACATTTTAATTTAATTAGTTATTGGATGAGAGTTGGCGTGGGGATGGATCGTCTAGCTTGACTAAGTTTTAAACACTAAACACTCACAAGATAGTAACTCGTTTGCTTACAAGGGGCATTTTTCGACCGTCCCGCCCAGGGTAGCATGAAAGTCGGTCCGTGCCTCTATACCCTTAAAACACACCAATCCCCAACACCACCGGACATCTCAACCACAGTTATACCGCTCCACCACCCGACCTCACCACCTCCGAACCAAAACACCGCCACTAAAAGCTTGCCGAAACCACACCTCCACTAAGTGATCAGAATGTTGAGGGATTGATTTTGTTAGAAATGTTGGGATTGATTTCGTTAAAATATGTATACGAGTAAATCCTCATTTATGTTTCTTCAGGTTTGTTTGTTGGTGAAAGTTGCGTATGGTGAAGGTGAATAAAAAATGTTCTAAATATGTATATGGATGTCTATGTATCTGGCCCAATTAAAATAAAGAAAGTGACCCAAAATTATGTATATAAACCCGAATAATAACGACTTGTAAAACTTAAATGATTTAGATTTTAATAAAACAATAAAAGCATATTTTAGCAATTTAATTTACCTACTAATATGTTAAATTAATCTATAACTATGGATAATTCAGTTAGGACTTTTATAAATAAAAGGCTTAATTTTTAAGCTTAGACATCTTACTATGTTTAGTAATTTATATAATTAAATTGTACACTACATTAATTATATTATAATATACACTAATGACACATTAAATTTTAATATTAAAATACATGTTATAAAGTTACATAATACAAATTTGTGGTTCTAAATTTAATCATAAACATTCAATTTTTACTAAGTACAATGAATATAATTATGGTATATATATTTGTATTAATATAATTTACGGAAATTTAAACACACATTTGTTTTTTAAAACTATCAAAACGGTAAACCGTCAAATACCGACTATAATTGTATACCGCTAAAAGATCAAAATACGATAAAAAACTGCATATTTGGTTTTCCGTTGCTTTGCGCGGGTACGTGCTAGTTTTACAAACTCATTTTCACCAGGCATTAATTTTTTCAGAATATCATTGTGGTATATCCTATATCATAACACGGGGTCGATTCTTGGATTTGGCTAGTTTCTAGAGAGAGAAACACTAGAGAGAATATTCTAGAGAGAGAAAATGTGTTTCTTTGTAAATGAAATAATAACTAGCTTGCCTCTTCCAAAGTTGGAAGAGGCTATATATAGTACTTACAATATATCGGGTATTCGTACCCGACTTAAAACCGAAAAACATACTATTAACTATTCAGCTACGAGCTATAATAAACAGTAAAATACACGGGGTGACCGAGTCTTTTTCTAATATCTAACATACTTCCTATTAATTATTGTTTTTATGGATACCCTTATTGCATGTTGCATGATCCCCAAGTTTTGGTAGTATTGAGGGTTAGTGTAGATCCTGATAGACTTTATAGTAGGCTTACTTGTTGAATTGAGGGTTAATCAGGTACTAGGGATAGGTTAACAATTGTCCCTAGTGTAAGGATTGCTCATATCACCACCTACAGTATGATAGATACTTATAAAATTTAGGAAATCCTTCTAAGAGAGTTTATAGCCGAGAAGTTGGCTTATCGGCATTAGACAGGTCTTTAGGATAGTTGGGGGTTAATCACTGTAGACTAGATACTCACCATTCATGACCAATGGGGACCTGAGATCATAGGATACATAGAACAGGTCTCGATGCCCAATCGGGTATGTCGATATTAGAACCACCATAAAAGATAATTAGACATTGCACTAGGAAATAGAATCATTACGTTAATAGGGGATTAACCAGGCTAACACGAGTTCTCCTCTCGGTAGAACTAGTATTATAAATTTAAAGCTTTTACAACACATGAGTTTGTAATAAGGATTTTCACCCGCGAGTTGTCGCGGAGCGCTTGTATACGAAAAAAAGAGAAAATAATTGTTATTGGACTATCAAATTGTTTGTTCATGTTAGTAAGATACATATAAAGTTACACAAAAAGGAGAAAATTTAGAAGTAAATATTGACATCACTAAAAATGTGTCGCAAGCATAACTACAATTGTAATTCAGAATACACGATGCACTATCATATCAAATTAACTTTTCGTATTAGCTCAAAAATAAGTTAAATGTGAACCTATTTATAGAGAGTGTTATGTTTTTGATCGTATTGCACCTAGTGTAAATAAACGTCTTCAATTACTAAGCTAATAGAAATTGTGCATTGTTAAAACTCTCATGGATGCTCGACTTGAAGCATTGCTTTCTATAAATTCTTTTAAAATGTTGTATAACACATACACATATAAAGTGGAACCAAACTTTTTTACTCATCCAAATACTTAAAAGTGCTTCAATGGTTTTAGTTAATAGCATAAACAAATAGTTTCGTCGAAAAGAAAAACACATTACTTAAAGATTAATGAAACCTTAATTAGGGCACTTGATATGTCATTCATATCCACCATCTATACCAATAGCTGATATGACCAAGACATCAAATCGACCCACCCTAGATTTACCATAAAAAATATCCTTTATTCCCCGTGTGATTTTGCGTTACCCGAAAAAAGACATACACGCGAGCCTAGCAAGAGAAACTTGGTGACCTTGCATTTAGGCTGCCTGTTTGCAAGCAACTCATTTGTGTCTAGAACAACAGTTAGCAAAAAGCAAACTACATAAATTTCCAGCTCATCATGCACCCAGTGACACTCTAAGAAAAAATAAGTTGCTCGAGAACATTGAAAGCTGGAAAGCAACCCCACTAATCCTGAGTAAACTAAATGAACTTGTATGTGTGCCTTTTCTATGAGTAAAGATAAATCACAAGAGAAGATAAGGAGCTCTTAAGCAATGGTAAATCTGAAATAATTGCTTAGAGTATCTAAGGTGGATTATCCTATGCGACATGATCCCCTTTGAATATGCGAACACCAAAGAATTATACCAACTACAAACAAACTCATGTCATCATCCATTGGAGCTTTTGGATATGATGAAATCGGCCCTGGAAAGGTCTGCAAGTATAAATGAGATTGACGACAAGTGTTAATAATCTTTTACCATATACTAGACTCATCGGTTTATAACATGTCTAAAATGACAGAAAGAACAAAATTACGAAGTACCCGGTGTGGTATATTGGCTTAGAAAATAAACCAAAGCCATTATGGAATCTTATCTCCTTTTCGCACCAACATCCTCTTGTACACAAACCTGATGTTATTAGGATGCCAGAACCAACGCAAATGCCACACGAGACACCATTCACTTTTGATTTGGATTATGAACGGTATGTAAAACGGACATAAAAACATTTAGTAAAGGAGGATGGAAGAAATCTATATAAAGGTTGTTTTGTAAGTGTGGGGATAATAGATTTTGACACAAAGAAGGTCATACAACGACATCTTCATGTAACCCCCATGTAAACGTCATAGAGAAAGTTTATATCGTTTCCCTCCACCCCCTTACACCAACACTAATCTACCATTTTACGTATCATAGATAACCTAAATAAAAAATGAGCGATGACTTAGTAAATAGAAACAACTATACATACTTTGGCTCATATACTACAATGGCCACAAAAATAAAATTAACACCGAATGACAGAATTATCACAACCTGTGACAATCATCAAACTCATGTTAGCAACCATTAGTGTTGTGTAACGTCCTTGTCTTGTTTTAATTGTGTTGAGTTTATTTTATGGTTAGTCGGGTCATTTTGTGCATGGATACCTATTAGGAACCTTAGTTTATGAACTTGCATTCACCTACGATCTTAGGATGAAGTCTTAACGGTCAACGATATGCTAAAATTTCTTTAAGTAAGTGTCATAAACCCCTGATAAGCAAAATTATCTAACCTTAACATTTCCCATTAGATATTTACACTTTAGATCACACTTTTACATTTTTCTCATTATACATTATATCTTCAAACTTACACTTTTATACCTACACTTTTAAATACACAATAAATTTTATTTACTATAAACATTTAACAAAAAAATATAACCCCTTAATACCCCCTTGAACCGGCCCCCTTGGAAGAACCAAAACCCAAAACCAACTCTAGGTTTTTTTACACTTCCATGATTAATCATTCCACTCCTACCACACTCCTCATTTCAAATCTCACGCGCATTTCTCTCTAACCAAAAAATAAATCTCTCGTCCCTCTCTTGCTCTCCTTGGCCGACCACCCTCACTAAAACAACACCACCACCATTTTTCATACAAGGACTGAAGGAAACATCACCATTAGCCTCCTCTTCACCTTGTGTGCAACCTTGTTGAGTTTGGGTTTTTATCAACTTGTGAAGGGCATATCATGCTCATAAAATAATGTTTTGATATGATTCTTGAGCCTAAAATCAATTATTTTGAATTATCTACATAACGCAAGTGGGTTGGTTAAAAGTTTTAAAGCTTAAGTCGTCTAAATCAGTGCTACAAGTTTAAGTGTCTAAAATGTCTTTAAAACTCAGTTTTGTTTAAGTCAACTTATAAAGGGCATAATTTGGTCATAACATAAGCTTTTCGAGAGATTCCAGCTCTCAAAGTTAGCTTATTGTTTTTTATTTCAATATTGGGTGGTCTTTCTTTTTGGCTAAAAGGTTTAAACCTTTATTTAAATGTTTTAAAAAGTAAGATCATAACAATCATATTTTCAGATTTGATCAAGTGTCTTGTTTGGGTATAAATCACACATACTTACATAAAAAGCTTTGAAAATGGTTTTGGGATTAGTTTAAGTTGTAAACTTCATGTCATGATAAACCTAGAGCCTGAGTTCATCATTAAGACCATCTGGTCATCAAAACAAAATCTTGTCCCCATCTCATAGAGCTCTTTGATCTGATGGGAGAAGTTCTCGTAAGAGTTCCAAATCTGAATGCGATCCACAATAACCAAGAACTCCACTGCCAACATCAGCAAAGTTCTTTACGTTACCACAAAATGGGGAGACTGTCGCGTAACCATACGACTCTTGCGATATAGATTAAATGAAAGCTAGCCAAAACAAATAAATATATCTTATTTTTTCTTAATTAAGCATGTAATTTACTGCTTACCGAATAAGTTTCCGACATAGATCAACCAAGGCTCTTCCAAAACAACCATAGTTTACGGTTTGCATTTCCGTCGAGCCTGGAAAATTTAGAGTTGTTAATACCCAAATATGGCCATGACTTTGGCAAAGCAGTCTCTATATAGAATTGTATCAAGAACTCGTTAACCGCACGTGTTTGACGTAGTGTCCAAGTCTGTCTTGTGTATACAAATTTATGGAAAAATCATGATTACAAAATATAGTAAATTGTTAAGAGTTTAAAACAATGGTTTTACAACACATTTGTATGCTTGTTCAGTAGTTGCAGTAGGATAGTTTGTTTACTTGCTCGGATTTTGAATTGGCTACAAAACATGGTTGCAATTTATGTTATCCATTCTTTGTCACGCTAAAGGAGGCTCACATCTGTCTGAATGTATCATACTCCCTCCGTCCCATATTAAGTGTCCACAATGGTATCTTTGATTGTCTCATATTAAGTGTCCATTACAATAAATAAAGGAATCTAAATAACTAAATTTCCATTTTTGCCCTTTAAATATATGGCCCAATGTTTAAGTTGATGATGAAATATTTTCAGAGTAGTACTTGATGAAAGAAAAGAAAGACAATATAAATTCCCATACATTACTTCAATTTTACAAAAGATAAACAGATAAAATACAAACATCATTGCTTTTTTAACAACTTATCAACTAACGTAGACCATTTCCCTTTTACAAAACACAAAATACAAACATTTCTTTGCACATGCCTTTCAACAGTTAACTAAACTAGGTAGACTATAGAAAGCATTTTTTGATTATGCACATTTTTGATCCATTTTTCTTACCTCCTAAGCCAATTAAGATACAACTTGATATATCAAGTTTGCAACACACGAAATTTGTAGTGGAAACATTCCGTGTCATTCTAATCTAGCTTTATCGATGCACGGCGTTTGATAATTGTTACCGCCTTGAACTTTCATGATTTCTTTCATGCACGTTTGTAGAGTCAAAACACATTATTAAGTTCATGTAAAGACATTCGATCAAAATATGTTTCAACCGAACAGACCAATCATTAATGTTTCCCAACACCTCTTGCTCTCGAAGAGATTAAATTGCGCGAAAAAAGACAAGGTCTAACACATTCAAATATGGACTATTTAGAGGTTGAAAACGAATACAAATATCAAATCCATCTTGAGACACTTCTTGAAGAAACTCAGAATCGTCAACACCAATACGAGGCTTCGTATTATCTTGTTGAATATAAATTGGACCCATATGTCTTTGTGACCATCTTGCTCTAATAACGGGTAGAACCTTTTGTATAACCATGACCTTGTTACATCTTTCGTGGCGGATAAAATAGGTTTTTGTCTCCAATGTTCCCGCAACACGATCTTACTTGAACGCTTTGCCGGCTCTAAGGTCGTGAGTGGAAATATATCAATCTTTCCTAAAAAAAATCATTCCCCGATGCATCAAACCGTGGACGTGTGACCGCCGTAAGAAACATGACTTTTATGAGAAATGTTTTCGACTTGCATGTTCTTAACGGCTCTTCCTCCCCGGGAATAAGATAATATCGCTTTGATGGTTTTGACATGTAAAACCATTTTTCATCAATATGGATAACATTGAACATATCTTGAAATGTTAGATTAACACTTGACAATGGTGGATTAATCATAGATAAACAAAACTCTAACCTTGCTTTTCTATTTTCATTAGTGAGAACCGACTTGATAGCGTTTATGTGTGGTCAAAGTGCACCTTCTTTAATTCTTTGATGCATCTTTTATTTTGAAACATTAAGTGATTTTGCAAGAGATCAAATATTTGTTCGACGGCGTAATGGAATATCTAAGACTTCATCAAAATTTATTTGCACCCGTTTAGCTCCAACCGCCCTTAGCTTCTTCGAAGTTAAATTGACCATTTATGCATTTAGAATTTGAAGTTTAGCTTGGTGCCAAATGCGACTAACGGTCCTATCACATACGCCGAATTTCCTTGCTACTTCGGGTATCGATCCTTTTATCAATTCTTCATGGATACTTTTTTCCAATAAAGATTCATAGATTACTTGACGTTGAGAATTTCTTAAGTAAGGTTTAATGCATGAACTTGTGAAATGCTCCATACCCATGAAAGTAAGATTGATATGTGAGAAATCACATATCTTTATTATATCCAAAATGGCCCTTAAATGATCAAAATGTGCAAAAATATGCTTGTATTTGTGTATTTTGTTGTTTGTGTATGTGTAGGTACGGATAATGCAAATATCACAAGGAAATGGTCAAAACCGGACAAACACAGACACGAGAACGGATAGAGTGCAAAAGAGCCGGAAGAATCTAGCAAAAGGTCAGCAAAGTCAACTTTTGGTCAACATTGGTCAACCTACAAAATGCCAAAATCCTCAAAATACCCAAAATGCCCTAAATGTTAAACCAAATTTCACCATAAGTCCCTAAACCCTAACACCGTTATCTCCTTTATAAAAAGGAGATAACGGTCGTTATCTTCTATAAACCCTTAAAACCTTATAACCAAGCCCAAACCTCACCCGGCCCAATTTCCTTTTAAAATAAACCCTGAGCCCATCGTTCAAATACAGTTAAAAGGGCGCGAGTCCCTTTTTACTGTTCATTATCTTATTCAATCAATTACCCGTCAAAATCAAAGGGTTAATTCAAATTGGTGATGTGGCATCAAGATTCGAGTACTAAGCTATGAGTTGGTAGAGTAAAACGTCACCAAGGCCTCTCATTGGCCAAGACACCTCAAGGAGGATACACGTGGATGCAAGGAAACACACAAGGAAGGAAATTTTTACACTAAATCCTTTGCTAAAGGGGCACAAGTACTCTAACACACGGATTGCCACGCTGGCAATCAGTGTGCTCACTTATTTGATCCAACGGTGAAAGATTGGTATCCAATGATTAGAGATGAATGAATGTTCAGGATTAAAGGGAGCGTCTAACCAACTTCAAGACCTGGAACCTTCTTCTTTGGCTATAAATAGCAAGCTTCCTCACACACAGAAGGGAGTAGCGAGTTAGATAGATTTTTATAATTTAGCTTATTAAATTTTTCTTTAAAATTGTTTTTAGCTTATTGTTTACTAAATGTAATTTCCTTTTTCACTATTGTAATCTTTAGCTTATTGTAATGTCTTAATTCAGTAATTGTAATCTCTTTTTCAAGCTTGTAATCAGTACTCTTTTATTAATAAAAGTGTGTTTTCATTTTAATGTGCAATTTATTTGACCTTTAATAACAATTTGGTTTAATAAGCACTTAAGTTAATCAAATAAAGTTCTTTATAATCTGTCTTAATCTCTACACAAGCAAGATATTCACTTAGTTAAGCTCTCAAAATATAACTACTTGACACTAAATCCACTCCTATAAAATTACCTCAGCTTATTAAGGAAGGGAAACCCAGTAATGGAAGGGCTTCCAGGACCTCACCAGCTTATCCTAGGATAAGCTGGAGCTTGTTGATAGCTCAAAAAGCATTTTATAAGCTTATTTTTTGTCAAAGCAGTTATAATTCTCTCTTTACATTTATAAGCTTAAAATTACATTTCAGCTAAAAATAGCTTATTACTGTTTTATAATGAGCTATATACTTTTATTTAGAGTATGCTTAGTAATGCATATTATAATGTTAGAATGCTTATTATGTGTAATTGTTAGCTTAGAACTTAATTTGCTTATCATTTGTCTTAAAACAGTTAAAAACCAAAAATATTAGCATAGTTTAATAGCTTATTATTTTAGCTTATTTAATATGTTTAAATTATACATATTAGGTCTTATTATAGCTTTTTAGTATTCTAGGTATCTAAGATTTTAGCTTTAATTCTTATTTTTATAAGCTGAAAATGAATTTGAGGGAAATAAGGGAGTGTTTGGGTCAAGAGCAGTACTAACTTGAGTTAGTACTGCTTGATCCAATTAGGTCTTTACTTCAATTAAAACTCATATTCCTTTTTATCATAGAAGTAATAAAGAGCTTAGTTACTTTTAAACAAGTTTTAAAAGGTTTTGTATGATGTCAATTTGCATCTGGTAGAAAAAGCTTATTTATAGATGCAATTTCAATTCAAATCATTTCTAGTCATTGTTATTGCTCTAGTTGTTCTTGTTTTAGTTAATTAAGAGTGTTGAATCAAGGAACTATAGTCTGCACTTGTAGGATTAATAAATTAGATACTTTGTGTGCAAACTGCATCAGTAGAGAAAATGGAGAAACATCCCTTTTACTCTACCTTAATTATCAGAGGAAATAGTAGTGATTAGGTCTATTTTTACACACTAGTTAAATTCTTAGGTCTAGTATAACATTATTAGCATATTTAGCAATCTAGCTTAATTGATCAACTAGTTTTTTAGCTTTGAAAATTGCATTTTGTCTTTTAAAACACCAAAAATAAACTCAGCATACTAAGTGTAATAAGCTGTTTTCAAATAGCTTTTTCTTTGTCCATTAGCTTTTCAAAATAGTTTTTAAGACCTGTTTCAAGTAGCTTATTGGTCATAGTTTAAGTAGGTATATGGCTTATAGCCACATGATCCATTTTACCTTATTTGGAATATAAGACTTTAAAGTTGTCCTTACAGGCCTGTTTGGTTATATTTTTTTTATTTATAAGCGGTTTTTATCCAAAAGTGCTTATATGTGTTTTTACTATTACCATAAGTTTTTGTTTAGTTTCTGTCTTAACTAGCTTATTAGGTTAAAATTAAATTGTTTGTAGCCTATTAGGTCCAGGATTCAGCTTATTTTAGCTTTTCATAGAAAAACCAAAAATATTAAAAATAGCCTAAGTAGCTTTTTCATTGAGCTTTTTCTCTGCTTAATTAAATTTCAAAATGGTCTTTTGCTTCTTTTTTTCAAATAGCTTTTAGTTAAGTTAAAGTACTATAGGCCTTATATTCATAAGGATACCTATTGTGTGTTTAAAAAAAGCTAAAAAGTGCATTTTTAGGTCTGTTTTGGTGCCAATCTCTCTTAAGTCTGCTTATTGGAGTAAATTCAGCTTATGGCATGTGCTTTTATATTCAGTAGCTTAGAATGTGTATGTTTTAAAGTTAGTAGTAGCTTATTTGATAGAGTTTTAGCTTATCTTAGTTTTCTAGCTTATTTAATTGAGTTAAAAGTTTAAAAAAGGTTAAATGTCGTATGTCTTAACTTTAAGCTGTTAACTAGCTTATTAGTGACTTTTAAAAAAGTTGTTTTCACAAAAACAGCCTATTTTTACCTGCTTAATAACTTTGCTTTTTAGGTTTTTGCAAAAAAATAAAAAAAGGGGAAACCAAGGAAGTCGGGGGTGAGCAAGACTCGAACCCCCGACCTCAATCTAGTCTCACCCTTTATAAGCCTCAACCATAACACCCTCACAACGTTGCCCTTGGGACTTTTCCGACTTCTTTGCATTATCATACATTTTACCCTATTTTTTTTAGAGTTTTAGTAATAATAATCACTTTGTGCATATTTGATATTTCCCGCTTATTTGAGTTTAAGCAATATAGGGATTACTTATATTTCCTACAACCTGCTTAACATAAATGCTATTTTTAGAAAAAATTAGGATTTTTAGCTTAAAGTTTTATATTTTTCGTGAATTAATTTAGTTAAAAACTTTAAAAAATCTTAAAAAATAGAAAAATAATCAAAAAAATGAAATTCTTTTTTCCAAATTTTTTTTTATCATATTCCTAGGCATTAGGTTTTAAAAATTACTTTACGTAGTGGTAATAATTTGAAATTCACTATTTTTTAAAAGAACGGTATTCATAACCGTTCTCGTTTTCTTTCGTTTAGCTAAAATTACTCTCGTTTAGAAATTTCTTTAGCATTTCTTTCTATAGTCATTTAGGATTAGAAAAAGTTTAGAAAAAACATTTAGGGTTTCATTTTAGTATTCTTGCTTATTTGTCACGTTTTCTTTAATTACCGTTATTTGAATTTAATTGCTTAGTAATTAATTTTTCTTGCTTGCTTAAATTGTAGATTTAGAAAATTAATCCAAAAAGTTTGAACCAATTCAAGTCATTGTCCAAATAACTAACGAGGTCTCAATTTAATAAGTCTTTGGGAAAACGACCTGGTAATCACTTACCGGTTAAACGTGTAGTATTTTTGTAAGATTTTTCCTACTACCTTTGTCCTCAAGGGTAGTTTTAGAATTTTCTATACTTTGGATATTATTACGTATATACTTGAGATGCATCAGACTCCTAAGTCTCTTACTATCTTGACTCAAAAATGTATGACTTTCGATTGGGGTAGGGAACAAGAATTGGCATTTCAAAACTTGAAGGATAAGTTGTGTAATGCGCCTGTTCTAGCTCTCCCCAATGGTCCGGAAGAAAAAACGTTTGTGTATATTGTGATGTGTCCCAGGATAGGACTATGGGGGGGGGGAAGTGTGTTTTTAATGCAAAAAGGTAAAGTGATAGCCTATGCGTCTAGGCAGTTGAAAATTCATGAGAAGAATTATACTACCCATGATTTGGAGTTGGGTGCGGTCGTGTTTGCACTTAAGATCTAGAGACATTATCTGTATGGGACAAAGAGGTAATCAAATGGATCATGAAAGAGTCTCACATATCTTTCGTCGAAAGAGTTGAATATGCGACGGACAAAAGCGTCGCTGGATAGAGTTGTTAGGCGATTAATTACTGAGAATTCGCTACCATCCTGGTACCGCGAAATGTTGTGGCTGATGCCTAAGTAGGAAAGGAAAGAGTAAAGCCAAAGAGAGTTATGAGCTATAAATATGACCTTCATTTAAGTATTAGGGAATATGATAATGGCGGCTCAGAAGGAGGCTGTGGATGAGTCTGCAAGATTGCAGAAAGGTTTGGATGAGATGATAAAACAGAAGAAGTGAGGAACTTATCTACCCTGATCAAAAATGTTACCTATGAAGGGTGATGTAAGTTTCCTTGATAATGTAAATAAGCCCATAAGTTAAAGTAATCTGTACACCTATGTGCTAATAAAAGATGTATATATGATTTGAGAGATAGGTATTGTGGCTGGAAAATGAAAAAGGAATAGCTGAGTATGTTAGTACGTTGTTTTTGACTTGTCTAAGGTAAAGGCTGGCATCAAAGCCAATTGGCTTGCTTTCAATAACCTAAAGATTCCCGTAAAAAAAATGGAAAATGGGAAGGGATAGCTATGGATTTTAATGACAAAGTTTGCTTAGCAACTAGTAGTGGGCATGACACAATCTGGGTCATTATAGACCGATTGACTAATTCTGCTTATTTTATACCTATGCGTGAGGATTATAAGATGGATAGATTGGCTAGATTGTATTTGAATGATATATTTGCTGACAAAAGTATGCGATCTCGGATCATATCGGATCGTGATAGTCGTTTCACATCAAGGTTTTGGCAGTCAATGCAAGAGGCATTAGGAACTCGTTTAGACATGAGTACGGCTTATCACCCTCAGACCGATGGTCAAAGTGAGCGTACTATTCATCTTCCGTTGGTTGAGTTTTCGTATAAAAATAGTTATCATTCTAGTGTGAGATGTGCTCCGTTTGAGGCATTGTATGGTAGAAAGTGTCGTTCGCCAATTTTGTGGGCTGAGGTTGGAGAAGGTAAATTGTTAGGACCTGAGTTAGTGCAAGAGACTACTAAGAAGATCTCACAGATTAAGGATAGACTTAAGGCTGCGCGTGATCGTCAGAAGAGTTATGCTAATAAGAGGAGGAAGCCTCTAGAGTTTAGTGTAAGTGACTATGTCTTGCTCAAAGTGTCGCCTTGGAAAGGTGTAGTACGCTTTGGGAAGAAAGGGAAGTTAGCACCTAGATTTGTTGGTCCATTTGAGATTATTGAGAAAGTAGGCCCCGTGGCCTATCGATTAGATTTGCCTGAAGAGTTAGATGGTGTTCATGACACGTTCCATGTGTCGAACCTTAAGAAGTGTTTGGCTGATCCAACACTGCAAGTGCCTTTGGATGAGATCCAAGTTGATGCTAAGTTGAATTTTGTAGAAGAGCCTGTGAAAATTTTAGATAGAGAGTTTAAGAAGTTGAAGCGTAGTAGGATGGCCATCATCAAGGTTCAGTGGAATTCAAAACGTAGCCGTGAATTCACGTGGGAACATGAAGATCAGATGAAATTGAAGTACCCGCATTTACTTAGTAATGTTAGTAGCTGAATTTCGGGGTCGAAATTCTTTTAAGGGGGGTATAATGTAACCTTTGCCCCTTTTGTGTTTTAAATATTTCATTTATAGTCCTTTGACTATTTGACTTTTTTCAGTTTATTCAGATTTTGTACCGTGTTGACGGTGGTGATTTTATGAGGATTGTGATAAATTATGGTTTATTGTGATTAATAATCCCTTTTGGAAGGTATTATTGTGTTATTTGTATTCTGGATGGTTTGACCCGTGAATAACTCAAGTTTAACCCTCAAAACGTTGTTGTAACAAAATGGCACACATGGTTTTGACTCCGAGTGCCCAAAACAATGGTACAAAATAGGTTTAACCAAATCAGGTCCAAGGGTTATAATTTTAATCGGGGAAATAATTTTCATGGTAATTAAGGTTTTCAAGCTCAAAACAATCATGCTCCAAATTTTCAAAATCAAGGATTTTAAAACCAACCTTTTTAAGTTCCTAATAATCAAGTTTAACAAGAGTTTTCAAATGAGTTTTCAAGTTACAAGAGAACTAATGATCAAATGATGAGAAACATGCAAAATAAAATCAATTCGTTGAAAGGAGAAGTTAAGAATGAAAATTCACAAAACACAAATGAAGACTCAACAAGCCGTCTTGATTGAATCAACAAATGTTTTTCAAACTAACTTGCAAAATATGTTAAGTGGATTCTTTCAAAACCAAGCCTCAACTTCGGGTACTCTTCCGAGTAATACCATTCCAAACCCGAAGAGTGAGATGAAAGCGATCACTACTCGAAGTGGTGTTGCCTACGAGGGACCCTCGATTCCTACTAATCCTTCTCCCAAAAAGGTAGTGGAACGAGAAACCGAGGAGACAACGGATAAAGAGCAATCAAATTTCCAAGGAAGTACCGCTCACATCCCACCTCCGGTTAACCCCATTCGATTCCTGGAACCGACTGTTCCGAAAGAACTTTACCTAGCTGGAATATTTAGTTATCCTTCGCGACTTGATAATCAAAAGTCCCGTGAAAAAGCTTCTTATCAAAAAGAGAAGATTTTTCAAATGTTTCAAGATTTACGCTTTGACACTAGCTTCGCGGATGCTTTACTTTTGATACCAAGATTTGCTCCTATGATTAAAAATTTACTCATGAATAAAGAAAAGTTGCTTGAATTAGCTAAGATACCTTTGAACGAGAATTGCTCGGCAATGCTCCTCAAAAAGCTTCCCGAAAAAGATGGGAAGATTCCCGACAAGTTTCTTATACCATGTAATTTCCGGTAATGGATGTTATGTCACGCCTTGGCCAATCTTGGCGCGAGCATAAATCTTATGCCCCTTTCCATTTGGAAAAAGTTATCCTTACCCGAACTTACACCAACTCGGATGACTTTAGAGGTTAGCGGATCGATCGATTACTCATCCCAAAGGACTCGCCCGAAGACGTTTATGTCAAAGTGGGAAAGTTCCACTTTCCTACCAACTTTGTTGTTGTATATTTTGAAGCCTATCCTCGAGTAACCTCTCATACTTGGAGATCCTTCTTAAAGAAACAGGTCGTGCCTTAATTGAAAGTTTATGGAGAAAGGAAATAACCCTTCGGGTTGATAACGAAGCCATCACTTTTAATCTAGATCAAACTACGAGATACTCCTCTACAAATGATATGTCGATTAACCGAATTGACATCATTGATGAGGTTTGTGAGGAGTATGCTCCGGAATTGCTAGGGTTTTTATAATAAATCTTCGGGTGGCAATCCCACCCCGACGTCTGAGCCTTTTACTTCTGAATTCATCTTAGAAGAGATCGAATCTTATCTCAAGGATGATTCAATTTCACCTGAAATTGATCATGCCGATTGCAATCCAGAGGGAGATATTTGCTTGATTGAAAATTTATTAAATAATGACTCGTTTCAACTCCCTCCGATAGAACCTAAAGCAAGGAGAAATAATCAAGGCGAAATCCTCAATGGAAGAACCTCCGAAATTAGAGTTAAAAGATTTACCATCTCATTTGAAATATGCTTACTTAGAAGGAAACGATAAGTTACCCGTGATTATTGCAAAAGGTTTAAAAGATGTTGAAAAAGAGCCCTCTTAAAGGTGCTTAAATCACATAAATGGGCCATTGCTTAGAAAATCACCGACATCAAGGGTATCGACCCTCGTTTTTGTACACACAAAATCTTGATGGAGGATGATTACAAAACCCACGTAAAAAACGTTCAAAGTCAAAGATGGGTTGACCCAAAATTCATGAGGTAATAAAAAAGGAGGTCCTTAAACTCCTTGATGCCGGAATGATTTACCCGATCTCTGACAACCCATGGGTTAGTCCAGTGTATTGTGTTCCAAAGAAAGGTGGAATAACCGTTGTTGCTAATGAAGAGAATGAATTAATTCCAACACGTTTAGTTACCGGGTGGAGAGTTTGTATCGACTATAGGAAATTAAATGAAGCGACTCGAAAAGATCATTTTCCATTGCCATTTATGGATCAAATGTTAGAAAGATTAGCCGGAAATGAGTTTTATTGTTTTCTAGATGGATTTTCAGGGTATTTTCAAATGCCAATAGATCCCCAAGACCAGGAGAAAAACTACTTTTACATGCCCGTATGGAACTTTCGCGTACCGTCGCATGCCTTTTGGCTTGTGTAATGCTCTCGGTACTTTTTAACGGTGTATTGAGGGCATATTTCATGTTCTTGATCAAAAAGAACTATGGAAAGTGTTTATGGATGATTTCTCAGTTTTTAGGGATAGTTTTGATTCGTGCCTCTCCAATTTAGCAAATATGCTAAAAAGGTGTGAAGACACGAATTTAGTTCTTAATTGGGAGAAGTGCCACTTTATGTGTAGAGAAGGAATTGTGTTAGGTCATAAAATTTCGAAGTCGGGAATTGAGGTCATCTTTCTAAAGTCGATGTTATCGTTAAGCTCCCTCACCCGACTACCGTAAAAAGGTGTTAGGAGTTTCTAGCTCACTTGCGGGTTCTTTACCGGACGCTTTATTCCAAGATTTGCCAAAATAGCTAGACAGATCCCACTCACTCTTACTGAGAAGGAAACACCGTTTTGTTTGTGCTTTTCTAAGGCTTGTATTGATCGCTTTTGAGACATCTTTAAAAATAAGCTTACCGAAGCTCCGATCTTAGTTATCCTAGATTGGAACCTACCTTTCGAACTTATGTGTGATGCTAGCGACTTCGCGATTGGTGTGGTTTTAGGACAACGAAAGATGAAGCATTTTCAGCCTATACATTATGCTAGTAAGACAATGACCGAAACTCAAATTCATTACATACGTACGAGAAGAAATGCTGCCGTTGGTGTATGCTTTTGTTAACGTTTTCGGCCATATCTTGTCTTATCTAAAAGCATAGTGTATACAGATCTCTCGGCTTTAAAATACCTTACGAATAAACAAGATGCCAAGTTGAGGTTGCTCCGGTGGGTTCTCCTCCTACAAGAATTTGATATCACCATTCGTGATAAAAAAAGTATGTGAGAAACCTCGCGGTCGCCGTTCATTTATATAGACTTGAGAATCTCATAGGATGTGTTAGAAAAATAAAGACATAAAATGGAAAATTTTCCTTTAGAGACTCTTGGTAAAATTTCTAGGTGAAAGTATCCCATGGTTTGCCGATATTGCAAATTTCCATGCAGGGGAATTTATCGTCAAAGGGATGTCGTCCCAACAAAAGAAGAAATTCTTTAAGGACGTTAAGCATTACTTTTGGGACGATCCCTATTTTTTTCGGATTTGTGCAGATCAAATCACTCGACGGTGTGTGTATGGGCAAGAAGCTTATGATATCCTCAAAGCTTGTCATGAATGACCCACCGGGGGCCATCATAGTGCCAATTTCACCGCTAAGAAAGTATTTGATGCCGGTTTCTTTTTGCCGACCATATATCAGATGCCCATAACTATGAAAAAAAATTTTTCAAATCTGTGATACGTGTCAACAACAGGCAAAAATTTCACAAAGAGATGAAATGCCTCAAAACGCTATTCAAGTTTGTGAAACTATGAGTGTATGGAGGGTATTGATTTTATGGTCCATTCTTATAGGTCCATTCCCGTCTTCACGAGGGAATAAATACATCCTCGTAGCCGTTGACTATCTTTCAAAGTGGGTAGAAGCAAAAGCGCTCCCCACAAATGATGCTCGAGTTGTAGTTAAGTTTTTGAAATCTCTTTTTGCTCGATTCGGAACACCTAGAGCTATTATAAGCGATCGTGGGACCCATTTTTGTAATGATCAATTTGCTAAAGTAATGCCTATGTATGGGGTCACTCATCGTCTTGCTATCGCTTATCACCCTCAAACGAGTGGTCAAGTGGAGGTGTCCAATCGTGGCTTGAAATGTATTCTTGAGAGGACAATTGGAGAAAACCGTGCCTCATGGACCGATAAGCTAGATGACGCTCTATGGGCATTCCGTACCGCTTTTAAGACACCGATTGGTTGTATGCCTTACAAACTCTTGTACGGAAAGTCTTGTCATCTACCTATCGAGTTAGAGCATAAAGCATATTGGGCTTTAAAACATGTTAATTTCGATCTTAAAACCGCGGGTGATCACCGGAAGCTTCAACTTAAAGAACTTAATGAGCTTCGTGATCAAGCTTACGAGAATTCTTTGATATATAAAGAGAGGACGAAGAAGCTTCACGACTCCAAGATCAAAAACCGCATTTTCAATGTTGGTGATCGAGTTTTACTCTAACTCTCGTTTGAAGATATTCTCGGGAAAGCTTAAAACCCGTTGGTCGGGACCTTTCACCATCACCCAAGTTTTTCCATACGGAACCATCAAGTTATCTCAACCCGATGGTCCAAACTTTAAGGTGAATGGTCATCGTGTGAAGCATTACTTCGGAGAGGATATACCATCAAAGGTAGTCCTGGATCTCTAAACTTTCCCTAAGAACAAATAAATTCAGGGATCGAGTCAAGCTATGTGACTCGGTTACCAAAAACAAAGCGCTTCGTGGGAGGCACCCCATGCTTATCTATCTTTCTTATTTCTTATTTCTAATGTGATGTGTGGAGGCTTGTACTCTTCCGATTCTTGTTGTTTGTGCTTGTGATTGTTTGTAGGTTTGACCCAAAATTTTTGAAGACTCTCATGTTCGGTGTTTTGTCCCGGTCCACTCGACCTTTGCTTGCCATTAGTTTGGGGAAATCCGATATCTTAGATTATTATCGACTAACATTTATCTTTTAGCATACTTGATAAATGGCTTAAGATTTTTGTGATA
>BQNB010116720.1:0-21308 GCA_026074375.1 Tanacetum coccineum
TCTGGATACTCTATTTTTTTTTAAATCAAACCGCTGCCTATAGATGACTAACTCGCCGCCTATTTAAATAATCAAACCGCTGCCTGTGATTGCAAACCGCCGCTAAAAAATATAGCAAACCGCCGTTGAAACTGAGTAACTCGCCGGCAATAAAATAACGCAAACCGCTGTGACCTTTGACTCAAACCGCCGCCTAAATAATTTGCCAAATTGTCGAGTAGTTACACAACTCGTAGCCTGATTTTTATAATCAAACCGCTGCTAGTTATGGCAACTCGCCGTGAATAAGCCAACTCGCCGTTTTAACTAGCAACTCGCCGCTTATTAAAATAATCAAACCGCTGAGAACTTTGGCAAACCGCCGTGTAACACTGTCAACTCGCCGTCCCTTTGTTTTTCAAACCGTCGTGAATAATATAAGCAACTCGCCTCCTAAAAGTCAAACCGCCACAATAAAAATGGCAACTCGCCGTGATATTTGGCAAACCGCCGGCTGTTTAAACTATTAATTTAATCAAACCGCCGTTGACCACTTCCTTAAATTGTGGATCTTGTCCCCTTTGTCAGCCAAACCGCCACTTAGAGATTGATATAATAATCAACTCTCCACGAAGAACACAAGGACGAATTAAGCAATATTCAACCAAATAAGCCTTTTAGCCACGAAATAAGCTATGAATATGCAATACTAAGTAGATATATGAAGATTAAGCTTCCTATAACATGTATTTCTTCCTCGATCAAAAAATATGAAGCAACTCTCCACTTAGAACACAAAAGGAATTCACACCTTTTGAGCTTATATTTCGAAGTAGAAGCTTGTAAATCTCTTGTATTAGCAACAATTCAACTTCCTTAGCTTTTATAACATGAAAAAGATCAAGATTAAGCAACAAATAATCCCAAAATAAGCTTTGAGCCGTGGGTTTTTAGAACCAAAATAAGCCACGAAATTTGCTAATCAACCACAAGAATCAAACACAAATCCACCCTTGAAGCTCTGGTACCAATTGTAGGATCCTGTTAACACTTCATAACATATATATCATACACAAAATTAGATCAAGAAAAGAGATGAGGAGATGAGTTGTTTTCTATAGAGAGAGAAAGAAGAGAGAGAGAGATGAGAGAAAATAGGAAAAGGAATTAATATTAGAATGAACAACTTACTCTTTTCTAAATAGAAAAGAGTTTATATACCCCGTCGCATTAAATGACGCTCGGGATATTTAACTAGGATCCGGGCTCGGGCTTTGCTTGGGATTAAACCCGAAACATATACAATATTAGATTAACTATCGAGCCCGATTCTTGATATTATACTATTACAACATTAACTAATTAAATGACCGAGACTCGTACACGTAATGAACGAACTTCCTGTTCGGCTTAATATTTTGAGGCTAACAAGGTCATAACAAAGGAATTGCCCACGAGCCCACAACTGTCTAAAGCATGCCACATGCTTAGACCTAACAAATATCTTCAAATAGTCACATAGTCCAATGTACACAGGTGGATCAGACCTGGTGTACCCAAATGTGAAATGGGGTGTATTGCACACACTCACCATTCACCAAAACAAAACAAAACTGAACTGATTACCTAGGATGCATCCATACGCTCCCTGCAAAATAAATTCATATCCAAATATACACAAGCACTAATGGCGAGTGTACCACATATTCAAATCAAATCATATCCAGTGCACATATCAAAAAAGGAACGCCGTGGACCAATCACACCGCCACAGATAGTGTCATGCCATCGGTGCATCAATGACATGGCCATGGTACCTCTATGGCTAGTTACAAATAGCTCGGGCAAAGGGTAATAGGCAAAACAAATTCCGAATATTCTATTTTTGGTAACATTTCATGGCATCAACAACGAATATCAAACAATGTCATAAATATGAATAACGAATCATTGAGATGTCAAAACGAATGAGATATCATAGAGCATAACAGGAGTCATGAGATAACGAAGATCAAATCAAATAGGTCATCCAAAGTTAACCAAATAATCAAAGGAAAACGAATCAAGGGAATCCTTACTAAAAGGACGGAATATCCGTACCTTAGCAAATACACGCGAAAAGAAACGAGCACATATAGAATGCAGTCACACACGAGTCACCGGATCTACAAAGACAAATTTACTAACATTACATGACTTGGTTTACAAGTTATCTTTCAAAACTTTCCAAAAATAGATTTGGATGTAGAAGAATTATTCAGATTAGTCAAGGAAAGATATAGTACTTCAAGACCAGAAGGTAATTAGACTGATGCTTTGTGGAGATCTACATACTTTGTTTGAGCCTGATGAAGATGGTGAGATTTGGAGAGATCAGCATGAATACAATCTTTTAAGTTGGAGATTATGTGATTTTTGTGGTATCCATATTTTGTTGATGGAAAATGGATTGGCTAATCAAATTTGTTGAGAAGAAGTATCCTTGAAGCAATGAGATGATAACAAAGATGTAAAGTCAAAAAATTGAGGTAAGATCTGAGAGCTCACAGGCATTTGAACTCCTCAGGTTTATAAGATCTCAAGTGTAGAAGTGACAGAATTGTTTGAAAGAATCATCAGCAAAGGAAGAAGACTAGAAGAGTTTATTCAGAAAAAACTTGATGATTTGAAGGAAAATCACAAGTTTAGGGGAGGATTGTTAGGAATAAATCTTCATATGACTTAATACTGCCAATAGTACTAAAGGAGTTAGTACTGCCAGTACAAAGTTATTACTGCCAATGTTACTTAATACTGCTAGTAGAAGGAGTTAGTACTGCTAAATGGTCAAAGCTGCTGAACTAAAGATAAGAATGCATGGAGATTATTTCAGAATGTTTATATTTGAATTGTAACTGAACCTAAATGATAGGCTGATATCTTTGTAAAGGGCTCCTTGTATTTCTATAAAAGGAGATCCTAAGTTTTAGAATAGATACTTTTCAATTGATAAAAACACTTAGAGAGAAAATTTGTAATAGCTTCAAGGTTTATAACCCCAGTACTTCAAGAGTACTCGTATTATTTCAATAATATTGAAGCAGTGTGTTTTGTGTTCATTGTTTGTTTTTGTCATTACTGTTCCAGTAATAAACTTCTCTAGAGTATCAAAGTGTAGATTCCGCATACACTTTGGTATATATACAAAGTCTCAATCTTTGTTATTTTGGATTCTTCCAAGGTAACAAACTCTTTACTACGTAAAGAATCAATCAAGGCGTGGGATCATCAGACAAGTTTTTGAACACTTTTAATAAAAGAAGCTTAGGCTGAAAGTCAAAGATAAGCTCAAAAAGAGCTTATGAATATGCTGTTTTCAGAAAGTAACTTTTAGAAGCCAAAATACTAGTTGTGCACTTGAATGAACCCATATCCCTCAAATTAAGCTCAAATTTCAAAATAAAAGCTGTTATGGAAGGCTTATGATGTGCTGAAACTAAATTTAACAAGCTACTTTAGCTAAAATTACTTGAAGCTAACTAAATTTTAAGATTAAAAAGACAACCTCAGGTTTTAATTTAAAAAGCTCAAAAAGAACTTAAGCTAGAAAACTTATTAAGCTAAACCTAACCTTAAGCTTTTGAAAACAAGTCTAATTACACTTAAGCTATAGAACTGAATCATAAAAACTTATACTAGAAGTTTGAAATTCAAATTTAAAAGCTAGGATCTTAAGACTACAATTTTTGATCTTTTTAGATTTTTTATGACTTTTAATGCTAAATGTACCTAAGTGATTAAGCTAGAAAATTAGAAACAAGACTTAATCTATCTTAAACTATTTCTAATCTATAAGCTAGCTGAAATTGAGATCCTAAATCCTACATTTACTAATGTAAATGAAACTAGAAAAGTCAGCAATAGCGACCTAAGTTACTACTGCTGATGCAATATGCAAAAGCACAAATTCACTAATGCAGGTGAATATTTGGTCAAGCCTGCATAACACACTCTATTTGAGTGTGTTTGAACACAATGCAACCACTTACCAAGCTTAAGAGGCTTGGATCAAAATTTAAGCAAGCAAAGAAAAGTGAAGAAGTCCCCTGGTGCAGGAACACTTCAAAGTGAGCTTGAACTTTTTAATTTTTAAAATCTAACTTGAGAAAACAACTAAACTATCCATTTTAGACTAAATCAAAGCTATATCAAAAACTTTTATCAAATCATTTTGACTTTAGGAGGTCAAAGCACACTATTCCAAACACCCCTTTATACATGACAGATTTATTTTAAACTAGCAAATTTGAAATCTATTGCACTTAATTTGATTACCAGATAACAATTATCTTAAAACAAGCTTAACAAACAATCCTAAGCATTCAATAAGCCATTAACAATAAGCTATACTAATTTAAGTTAATATTTTTGGTTTTTATGATTTTTATGACAAAATGAAGAAAACCTATGATCTAATATTCTATAGCTAAAAACAGATTTCAAGACAGGATTAATAAGCACAAGTGGACAATAATAAGCACAAATAAGCTAATCAATAAGCAGGTTAAGCAAGTAAGCAATTTAAGCTAAGAAAATTAAGACAAAAACAATAAATGGAAACTTACAAGAAACCTTAGCTTAACAATGGTTATAAAAGCTCAATTGAGCATCTACAAGCTCTGGCATATCCTAAGATAAGCCATTATAAGTCCATATGAGTTCTTCCCTTTTAAACTCAATCTTCCAAATGTACACAGATCCAATAAATAGTAAATTAAGCTTGTTTTAGAGTTTTAAGTAGATTAAATGAACAAATTAGCTCTATCACAAGCTTAGAGACTTGTGAGAGCTGAGCTTATTGAATGCTTGAATGAACAAACGGGTATAAAATATAATGAAGTGAAATTCAACTTTATTTATTACTTGAAATTGAGTGATTACAATGCTTGAGAAATGGAAACTGACGGAAAACTAGGAGATTACAATATTTATAAGCTAATCTAACATTATTTTATAAGCTAAAAAAAATACACACCCTACTGTGTGAAAAATGGGGGTTTATATAGGAATTAGATGCATCTCTATAATCTTAGATGCATTATAATGCATCATAATGTGTTTTCTAGCTTTTAATTAGATGCATATACGTATTTTAGATGCATTTCATGATTTCTCTTATTTTTTGGTCATCTACATGTGCCAAAATTATGAAAATCAATTTGCACCATCTACACATCAAATTAACTTTCGAAACTCTATATGGTGCATCTAGATGAATAGAAATGCATCTAATGAAAGTCGTAGCATCTCAAATGTGTAGTTTTAGTCACTTCTCACCACTTCTTATTTTAATTTACTTCTCACTTCTCACCATGTTTATTATGTGTTTATACACGTGACAAAATGTAGTGATGGTCATTTCGACTCTAGACCATGATCATATGAAATAATCCAAAACGCTCCCTTAGTTTTATAAAACTTGTTTAATGATGTCAAAAAATATATATTAAGATATGTATGTTCCGATAAACAATACATGATTACTTTAACATGTTTTTGGCGTGAATAAAAAATGTATACGTTTTTGTTTAGAAATTTTCATTTTTTAAAATTTTGAAAATGTATTATATATCCTTATGAAATTTTCGAACAAAAAAAAGTGATTCAATCCTATTGGAAATTACGAATTCCTATTACTACAAGAATCATTATAGTTATGAGTTACCTAGTTCTAATCACAAGAATGTAAATAACACAAAAAATAAAGAACACCCCATTTTGATTAAGAGCAAAATTTGATGAAATCAAAAGAGAAAAGTATAAAAAATCTTACAATAGATGTTGTTAATCAAGTTCTTGGTGTTTGCCCCTTGCAAAAATGGATTGATTTTGAGTTTAGAGGTTGGATTTTGTGGTTTTGGTGATGGTGTTTTCGTCACACAGTCGCAGAGAGGGAAGAGGAAGACAAAGTGGGATGTTTGGTATTGTGATTAACACTGAAATGAGGGTGTTTGGCGATTTTAAGTAGCCGCCCCCCTTAGTGATAAAAGGGTCGCCCCTTTTAACAAGGACGGTCCCCTTAGAGATAAAGGGGTCGCCTATCTGACGACCAAGATTTTCTTGGTTTTTTTATTTTGACTAGTTTTGTCAATATACAATTATCAAAATACGTCGGGAGCTACTAGTAATATTATTTAAGATAATCTAGTTGTCGAAATATGACGTTGAAGATGAAAAGAAAATACTTGGCACATTTAATTAACTTTTCGTTTAATTAAATGAATTTAAATAATTTCTGATGAAATATTTAGGTTTGTCAAGAATTTTAGATCGAGAAGAGGTTTAGAGATGATTGACGAAGTTTGACTGACATTTTAATTAACCTTTCGCTAATTAAAAATACTTTGATTATTTCAGATGAGATAATCAAGTTGTCAAGCCGAGAGAAGATTTAACGAGGATTTAATGACGTTTTCAATAAACTTCTTTTTAATTGAATAGATTAATTACTTCGGATGAAATAATTAATTATCACGATTTAGAGTGTTTGCGAGGCGAGAGAGACATGATTAATAAGTGACGATAAAATAAAGGATGGAGTCAAAGCTCGATAAGACGGTTTCGATAGACGTAGTTCATTGTAGACATGTAGTCGAGGCGGATGTCGTAGTTGAAGGGAGTTTGTTTCATCCATAGTGTTTTGATGTCATGCCTTTCCGGCGCTCGAGTATGGTGTAAAACTAATCCTATTTCTATGTTAATTATTACCCACTAACTCAATTTTCTTCATCTACGTGAGTTCACTACATGTAAACATAGAAGATTTCTATTTTATAGCAGTACGTAGAGAATCCTAATTCAACTACGTGAGAGAAAAGTTCATAATGAACAATTTCTTGCTTTTCACTTAATTCTAAATAACCAGCAAATGACATTTCTAGTGACTACACTATTTTCTCAAGCTTAATTTATATTCTATTAACTATAACTCTTTTGTTTAGCAAATACTACTTGTAGTATAATAATACATAATCATTTAACACTTTGCACATAATTTATATTCTAAGAAATTTAGAAAGAAGACATACCTTTGCCTACAACGTGTTTTCTTCAACATCTTCAAGTAAACAAGCTTTGAAGGAGAAATCTTTTGGTAATCCCATCATACAATATGAGAATATATGATCTTCAATTCACTCGTCGGATTCCAAAGAGTGTTCATAAATAACTCAATCTAAGAGTTATAACGACTTAACCATTTGGTCCCCAATGTCTCATGGGTCCAAAATTGTTAGTCCCGGACATATTTTGCAAGGGTTGCATTTGATTCGGATACATATAGGGTGAATAAATTCCCCATGGAGCAAAGTTTGGTTGTTGTGAATAATTCCACATTGAATGATTGATGTTAGAGTAACTTTGTCTACATTGATCTCTTTTCGGTTGTGGTGTTTTAGACCGAGGGTGAGGATTATTTGTTCTTTTCGGAGGAGGAATTTTTAACCTCATTTTGGGTTTAGTAAATCCGACTACGGGTTTTAAAGAAGGTTTATAAAAACGTTTTACTTCATCATCGTTTGCAATGGGAATTTTAGTATTGTTTATAAGTATAAATTTTGGTCTTGGGTTTGAATTTGATTCAACTAATTTTTCTTTAGGTTTAATTTCTTGTGACTTCACAAAATTTACTTGTTTAGTCTCACTTGTTGATCCTTTGGTAAATTAAATTATAGACCGGATTTATCTCCGGATGGTTTTTGAAAACTTATTATTTTCTTAAGTGAGTGACTACTATTATTAAATTGATTAAGCTTAGAAATTTCTTTCTTAAGCATTTCATTTTCAAACTTGAGGTCGTGACATATTTTACATTCTTCATTAACCACTTTACCTTTTTCTAATTTAGATAGTTTATCTTTTAGTTCGAATACTTTATTTTCTAATCGATTTTTAATAAGTTTTAGTGATTTATTTGTAGCCATGACTTTTGGACCTATTTTGAATAATCGATTATATTCACTATCTATATTTTTTTATCTAATGATGATAGGTCGTCACTAAAGAATTTGGTTTCGGAAGATACCTCATTGGATGCTTTAGCCATAAGACATTTTTCATCCTTAGTCTTTTCTTCTCCTTCTTCGTCGCTATCACTCCATGATCCTCCGACGTAGGCTCTTTGATTATGGTTTCTTGATAGTTTTGGGCATTCTCCGATGAGATGATTTGGATCTCCACATTTGAAGCATTTTCTTTCGCTTTTGTCGTTCTTGTCATCTTTATTTCTTTGGGTTAACTTTCTTTCATCGTGTGGTTGTCTTACAAATCTTCCTCGTCTTTTGAAAAATTTCTTGAAGTCTCTCACGGCTATGGCGTATTCTTCGTCTTCACTATCGGAGGTCGAACTATCTTCATCACTAGATTTTTTTAGCCTTTAAGGCAAGAGATCTATTTTGTTCTCTTTTGCCTTTAACCATTTTGGAATCTTTCTTTATTATCACTTCATAAACTTTCAAGTTTCCAATAAGTTCATCAAGCGATAGTGATGTTAAATCCTTCAACTCTTCAATAGCCGTAACCTTTGCGTGTCATTTAGGATGAAGTGCCCTAAGAAATTTCCTAACATAATTCTTGCTAGAAAAAGCTTCATCAAGTGCTTTTAGACTAGTAATAATAGTGTTAAATCTAGCAAAACCATTATCTATCGGTTCCTCTTTCAGAATCGTAAATTGTTCATATTGTTGAACAAGAAGATCTAGTTTATTATCTTTGACTTGACTATTACCTTGGTGAGTGATTAGTAAAGTATCCAATTTTCTTTTGCCGTTTTACACATAAAAATTCTTTCGTATTCTTTACGTGGCAAAGCATTATAAATTACCATTTAGCTTCATTATTTTTAGCGAGTTTCTTTTCAAGATCATCATTTTGTTTATCAAATGGTACAATTTCATCCTTTTTAGTTTCGAGATTATTTTGAACGGGAGGAAAATCACCATAGGTAGTAATATGCCAAAGATCTTGATTTTTTGATTTCACATAAGTTTCGAATCTATTTATCCAATAAATAAATCCATCACTTTCAAATAGTGGTGGTCTTTGCATAGATTGCCCTTCTAAATATTTTTCCGATTCCATATATCGATTCAAGTTTTAAAATACAGTTTATTTTAAAAATCTTGTTTGACGTGGCTTCTGATACCAATTGTGGAAAACTAGAAGGGGGGTTGAATAGTTTACCGCTTTTTAATTTGATGTAAAGTTTGTTTATAAAAACTTAGATTCGACTTTATGTGATCTTAATATGTGCACAATATGAACAATACAAGTAAGTAAATAAATGATATGAAAGACAAGAGCTAAGAGTTAGAAAGATCAAACCACAACACAAGAATTTATAATGGTTCGGTAACGAAGCACCTTTTCGCCCTACTCCACTCCCCGAGCACCAAACTCGAGAGTTCTCTTCACTATGTCAACAAACTCCATTTAGGCGGAGAAAACCGTACACCAACTAAAGGTACACCGATTTTCGACACTATGGCCAATGTCTGAGTTCTAATCTATCTAAACCAATCAAACACAACTTTGTATTTTAGGACAAAATACTAAACCGCATTAATTCACAACATTCACTACTTCACTTCCACTACACAACATTATAATTCACATTCACTACTATCACTCACTTCACAACTTCACCTACGCTTCGACAAAACTTCACTACACTAGACACTACCGAACGATCATTCCAATCTAACACTGCTTACAAAGATCACACGACTAACGATACTTACAAGATCACCACAATCTACCTATTACACACAACTACAATACACACCTTCACAATATACACAAATGATTTACAAGATCACTACAACTACATACACATCACAGATAACAAAAAACTATAATAACTTCTGATTTAAAGATAAGAAAGTATTCAAATCTCTTGCACTTGAGGAATTAAGCTGGATCACGGAAACAAAAACATTAGGATAAAATGATCAATAAGGAATGTAGGATATTTTGGATTGATTTTAGGATAGAAAAATAATGAGTGCAAAAGGTGAGAAAATCAGTGGGGAACAGTCCAGTAATTATAGGCAAACTGGGGAGACTTTTTGTCTGGCCGGTCCCCTTAATTAGGGTGTCGACCCCCTTATAATTAAGGGGACCGCTCTTATATATAAGGGGGCCGGCAAGGCAGAACGCTCCATTTTTTGTCTTTTCCAGGAGAGACGTTTTCTGGAACATTTTTAGCCGTTTTTAGGAAGAAAATTTAAATTCAAAATATTTATTTGAATAAAACATTTCTTTTAAATCTAAAAATGTTTTGTAAAAGTTATAAAAATGTTTGTGACATTTTTATAAAAAAATATGAGGTTAAATAAAAGTTCCTTTGATCATAAAATGCATTAAACATTTATTTATTCATACCTTTAAGTGATTAAATTTTTGAAATGAAAATTTACTACTAATTACTTGTTTACGAATAATTTTCCATTAATCGTTTTTACATTTTGTGATTATCAAACGTAAAGGGTCAAAAATATTAATAACGTTTTAAGGCAATATTTCTAACAACAAAATGCTTAGAAACGAAAACATCACTATCACTGAAAATTCAATTTAGGTAATCAAGAGCTTGTACACATCATCCAAGAATACTTGTGCTACAAAACTAGCAGTGTATGAGTGATTAAGTGCCATGAAGTATGCATACTTGCTCAGCCTGTCTACTACCACAAAAATGGCTATTTTACCTCGTGACTTATGCAAACTAGCAATGAAATCAATGGAAATCTCACTCCACACCTTTTTAGGTATTGGCAAGGGTTGCAAATATCCTAGGTAAGCTGATAGGCATTCCTTTCCAATAAAACATAGTACCAATCTTGTGGCTTGTAACATTAGTACATGAGTGCCACCCACTGCACCAGCATGAAAGTGCTTAATGATACTAATCCTGAGTGGCTCATTACTCCCCGCCACCAGTTTCCCTTTCCTCTTCAAAACCTTACCTTCCCAAGTGTACTTATTGCCACTATAAGTTCCTGTTGACAACTGTTGTATTTTTTCTTGCAATCCTATGTCTTGAGTATAGCTGTCTTTAACCTTCTGCAACAAATCACTTGTAACAGTAGACAAAGCTAAAGCACTCAATTTAACACTGCAATCAACTCTAGATAAAGCATCTGCCACCAATTTATCATTGCCTTTCTTGAAAGAAATTTCATAATCATACCCCAAGAGCTTAGGTAACCATTTAGCTTGAAAAAGAGTAGTCAACCTTTAATCCAACAAATATTTCAAGCTAAAATGGTCTGTTTTTATCTTAAAATGTCTATCTAAGAACAAATACCCTCTTCATAATTTCCAAAGCCAATAGAACAAACAAAGAATTCATTTTCAAATATGGATATAGACAGGTGTTTGGAAGAAAGTGTTTTACTAGATAAGTACCCTCTCCATTTTTCCAAAGCCAATAGAACAACAAAGAATTCTTTTTCATATGTGGATAGAGACTGGTGTTTGGAAGAAAGTGTTTTACTTAGATAAGCAATGAGATGCCCTTCCTGCTGTAGCACTGCCCTAATTTCCAGTCCTGATGCATCATTTTCTACATATAAAAACTTTTGAAAATTAAGGAAAGAAGCCAAACTAGAATCTTGAGTCATGCCTGTGTTTTGAGAGCTATAAAAGCATTTTGTGTAGATTCATCCCAAACAAAAGCATTCTTTTTAAGTAGTCGTGTAAGTGGTTTACTGATGATAGCATAATGTTTAACAAACCTCTTGTAATAGCCAGTTAGCCCTGGGAACCCTCTCAACTGTTTGTTTGTTTGAGGAACTAGCTAGTCCTCCATTGCCTCTATTTTTTATTGATCAGTAAGTACATCTTTTGTAGTTATAAAATTCCAAGATACTCCACCTTATTCACTCCAAAATGGCACTTACTTAGCTTAGCAAACACGGTGTGCTTCTGCATAATCTCCAATACTTCCTTCAAGTGCTCTAATCGCTCTGCCTCACTTTGACTATGGACAAGGATGTCATCAAAGAAGACTAGTACAAGTTTTATCAGGAAGGGTTTGAAAACCGAATTCATAAGTGACTGAAATGTAGCTGGTGCATTGGTGAGTCTAAAAGGCATCACTAAGAACTCATAATGTTCCTCATGAGTCCTAAAGGAAGTCTTATGGATATCACCCTCATTCATTCTAATTTGGTGATATCCTGGCCTTAAGTCCAACTTTGAAAACACTTTTGCCCCATTGAGTTCATCAAGTAATTCTTCAATCATTGGGATAGGGAATTTGTTCTTTACTGTATACTTGTTTAGTTGTCTATAGTCTATATACATCCTCTAAGACCCATCTTTCTTCTTAACCATTACAATAGGAGAAGAAAAGGAGCTTTGATTGTCTCTGATCACACGAGCTTCTAGCAATTCTTTAACCATAAGATCAATTGCATCTTTCTGATTAGGGGGATTTTTGTAGGGTCTGATGTTAATAGGTGTTGTGTTAGGTAATAAAGGAATGGTATGGCCATGGAACCTCATGGGTGGTAGTTCTTTTTAGGATTTAAAAATTATGGCAAAACTATCAAGGAATGTTTGGATTTGTGTTTTTGTTGATCTTTCACGTCCAGTTATCTGCATCAAGGTTGCTGGACAAACACAAATAGCCATAGAAGTGATCTCAGTCCCTATTTGGTTCAAAGAACTTTGCACTTTCTGGCCCTACATCCATTGTATATTTGATTGTTGTGTACCCCTTAACACACACTTCTTGTTGTTCTTTACAAATTTTATCACTAAGTTCTAAAAATCACACTGAATGGTACCCAAGGTAGACAACCATTGTATTCCTAACACCATTTCACAACCTCCCAAAGGCAAAATCATAACACCAGTCACATAAATTTGACCTTGAAATTCCCACTGAAAATTCTTGCATTCATACACACTTGACATTACTTGTCCATTGGCCACTGACACTTGTAATGGATAAATCTTACTCATTTTACACCCTAATTTCTTAGCAATGCCCAAGTCCAAGAAATTGTGAGTGCTCCCTGAATCAATCTAAAAGTGCAATAATTGTTTTCCCGCATACCCCTTAATTCTCATGGTCTTGTAACTAGGGATTCCAGTCATAGCATTAAAGGACACTTGTTGCATTAATTCCCCCACATTCTCTACTACACCAATCACCCCTTGCTTAGTCAACACACAATCTTCATCTTCATCAAATACTTCCTCACTAGCACAAACTTCTAAAGAATACATTTGATCACTACACTTATGGCCAGGACTATACTTTTGATCACAGTAAAAACAGAAATGTTTTGCCCTCTTTCTTCCAACTCTTATTGGGTTAATTTCTGAAAGGATCTGTTTGGTGCAGTGTAATTGGTCTGTGCAGGCAGTGTATTAACAGTTCTCATAACATTTCCCCCACTCCTATTATCATTATTATTGATCACATTAGTCATAGGGGTAGTCAATAAGGTTGCATTTATACTTTTCGACACAGTCATATTAGCGTCTTGCAACTTGGACAGGAAAAATACATCAATCAAAGTAGCAGGCTTAGACATCCTAACAACATATGCAATCTCCTCTTTCAACCCACTAATGAATAAAATAACAACATAAGACTCACTTAATTCCACCTTATTTAACAATGCTTCAAAGGAATCTTGGTATACCTGCACATTAGTAGTTTGTTTGAGATTATTCAATTCCACCATTGGGTCTTCAAAGACTGACTCAAACCTTTTCCTTACTTGTGTTTCATACACATCCCATGTCACAATCTCACCAAACCTTTTCATGAATTACTTATGCCAATTAAGAGCTTTATCAATCACATGCATTGATACTAATCTGAGCTTTTGGCCGTCATCAACCTGGTCCAATCTCAAAAAACTTGTAGACTTCGTATAGCCATCATTGCACATCCTCACCATCAATCTTAAGAAATTCCACCTTGATCAATCTACCATAATGGTTCCCTGCTTGACCATTTTGACCACCAAGATTTTCCCTCCTTTGACTAGTACCTTCACCATGATTAATATTATTCTCTAATGCTGTTACAGACTCAGTTAGGCAATTTATAACACTCATCATACTTGCTAACTGATACTCAACAGAATTTGGACCAACTATGGTGTTATCATTTGCTCTAGTGTTCACCATGATCAATTTTGTCTACCTAATCCGGTCAATCAAGACGTTTTTTGGATTGGGAAATGGACGAAATGTATAACGACGTATTTTGGATTGGAAAATTCAAGAATGTTGATTGGAAACTAATCAGAACAGATTGACCAAATTTAACAAGAATAACTCTGTTTGAACAGACTTATAACAGATTAACTGCCAGAATTCGAACCTACCTCACTATTCCCTTAGAGAACGATAATAACCTCCCCACGAGTCTTGGCTATACCACAATACAACGGTTAGGTACTTTGCCTATGAGGGTTGTAAAACTTCTGCTTTTACGACAATCTACATCAATTTATGGCTCCGCTCCGGGGGAGAAATAGTCGCAAGGTTTCAGATTCAATTTAGCTTAGGTCCACTCACTAGATTAATATCATGTGAGAATTTTTCTTGTTAGGTTTGATTTCTTATAGTCTATCTTTTCTTCGTTCCTTTTGTTTTGTAAACTTCTCTTCTCGTTAACCATCAAAATGGGAGACCCGACCCTGGTACTTTAGAGATTAATTTCGGACCAACCACGAAGGGGTATCGTCTCAAACACCATACACACACACACACCCAAAAGAACACACACAAGCCTCAATGATCTACATCATCCGATTGGTGCAAAATGGATGTGCATTCTACGGACTCCAATCCGAAGATCCAAACCAACACCTTAAGGATTTTCTAAAACATGTGGACTCACTTGACCTTAATGGTGAAAAGGGAAAGTACGCGACTGCGTTTATTTCAATTTTCCCTTCGCAATCAAGCTAGCAATTGGCTTGAACGTTTACCTGCGGGATCCATCGCCACTTGGGAGGATCTTACTACCAGTTTCCTTGCTCAGTTTTTCCCACCGGGAGAACTACAAAACTCATAAATGACATCTTGATGTTCCAACAACATCATGGTAAATCTATTTCTGAAGCACGGAATCGTTTTAAGGACTTACTTAAAAAAGTCCCTCATCATAGCATCAATCTTTGGCTTCAAGTCAAAATCTTTTATGACCATGTCAATCAAGCCATAAGGAACACCATCAATCATTCGGCCGGTGGCAAGCTACGTGACAAAAGTACCGAGGAATCTTGGGAACTTATAGAGGACCTCGCCCTCTATGACAACAAAAGTTGGAATGACCCAAGAGACTTCCGAAAACCGGTCAAGTCAATCACTTTGTCTCAAGATGTCCCGAGTACATCCGACCGTCATCTCGTTGAGCTAGTAAATCAAGTCCAACGCTTGATGGAAGCTCACCTTGCTCCTAAACCCTCCGTTCAAGTGAACAAAATTGCTTATTCATGTGAAATTTGTGGTGGTCCCCGCAACACTCAATATTACATGGAAAATCACTAGCAAGCCTTTGTTGATTACGCATCCTCGCGTATCGACAAAGCGGGAGGTAAGTGGTTCAATTTCAAACCCGATCAAAATAACCTTGGTGACACCTATAATCCATCATAGAAAAGTCACCCAAACCTTAGGTGGAGGCAACCTCAAAATTCTCAAAACAAATTTTCAAACCCACCTAATCGTTTTCAACCAAACGATTCGTTCCCGAACCGTGCCTTCAACAAAAATCCTTAAAATTTAATAATCACTCAAATCTCGAAGGATTGGTGCCTAACTTTATGGCATCTCAAGACGCTTGGTTATCCAAGTTTAAAGCCGATTTCAAACAACAACAAAGCGAGATGACCAATAAAATTGACACCTTCTTAAAGGATATCAATGATCGAATGACGGGAGCACTTCCAAGTGACACGATTGAAAAGCTAAATTTGAATGTTAATTCCACCACTTTAGTTTCGTCTGCTCGTTCTTACCCAATAGAAGATCCTCAAAGTTCTTCCAATCATTTCAATTCGGTCAATGCTATCAAAACATGTTTCAAATCAATAAATACTTTTCAAAAAGACTAACCACAAATTAAAAGTTTAACGTTCAACGAAATTGAAACACCAAAATCAGAAGAACCTGGAAAAGCTCTAGAAGACGAATTCAAGGATTTGCATCTTAATCTACCGGTTCTTGAAGTGCTAGCTCATGCTCCCATGTACAACGCCATTTTGGATAAATATGTGAAGAGTCTTAAGTTAGGAAAAAATGGGTCCGCATTCATTCAAAGTGAAATGCCAAAGAAAATAAAGGATCTCGGATTATTCATCTTACCTTGTAGACTAGGGGACTCTAAGCCTTTTGATACATTAGCCGATTTAGGGTCATTCGTGAATTTAATCCCGTTATATCTCTTCAAAACCCTAAAACTTGGATTATTAGAAGAGACCAAGAATGTCCTAGGGTTAGCGGATGAAACTAAGTCGTATCCCGTAGAATTTGTGAGAAACGTAGAGGTATATCTAGGAAAGTTAAAACTTTTTGAGGACTTTTACGTCATAGACATGGAAAAAGACCCTACGTGCCCTTTACTTATTGGAAGAGGATTTTTAGCAACTGTTAGTGCCGTAATAAATTATAAGAAATCTAAGATAGCGGTAGGATAAGGAATTACTAGGTCGGTATTTAGAGTTAAAGAGATCAAACTAGGTCATGAAGATACACCATATTGGACTACCATATCGAGATGAAAGTCTTATGACCCGCGACCTAGTATAAATGACACAGGTGCTCGACCCCCTTACTATTCGGAGAAAGACTTTATGGAAAACCATGTACCCGGGGAGTGGGAAATAGCTAGGGACACCGAACTTAATCCCTTTAAGGATATTCTAGTGTTTAGGTAAAAGGTGGAATTCCTTGGAGCCATACCGATTAACTTAAAGGGAAATTATTAGGAATCAAATGATATGATTTATAGAACCGTAGAAGGGGGTGAATATGGTTTTCTTGACTTCTTTGAAGTTTATAAAACTAAAAGTCTTGAAAGAGTCGAGTGGTGTGATGATCTACTTAGCAAAGAACCAATAAGTAGATAGATAGATAAATAGATAGAGATAAAGAGAGGGAGAGAGAGAGAGAGAGAGAGAGAGAGAGAGAGAGAACACCACGATAAATAACTGAGTTTGAGAAGGGGTGTTTAGCTCCTTCCATACAGTCAGTTACGAATCCACGACACCTATACTATTCTAAGTATAAATCCTTAAGATGGACTGACACAACCGTATTACAATTAACTCCACCGATATGCACAAAGATCGGCGCTCACAAAGAAGAGTTACTACCAACGGTATTTCGCCCTCGAAATCCACCCCTAAGAACTCATTATTCGACTTAACCTATAAACTCTTAAGACTTCCCTTTAAAATCTCACCAAAACCCCAACTAGATCTCTAAATATCTAGGCTTGATCCCTCGGATACAAGACTTCTCTTACAACTCGATTGAATGAAAGATAGATAGATAAACCAAATTCTAACCTAATCTAAATACTCGATTCTAAGTAAGGAAATGAGAAAGAAAACCTCGACTTTTAACAACAAAATGTGGATTGGGTACTTGTGTGTCTCTCTTGCGAAGATGTGTTCTTTAATAGAAATAAATAAGAGGATAATATTAAGAACACAAGAGTAAATAGATATTAGAGATTAAGAAGAGAAAAGAGGTAGGAAAATTGTTTGTAAGAGGTTAGGAATACATAGGCCAAAGGTGGGCATTTATAGGCAAAGGATCTAAAATTTCAAAAAACAATTTTCGTCTGACCCCTCTACCCACGCGTCAATGCGTGGCCAGCGCGCTAGATTCCCGAGTTGTTTTTCTTTGGGATCTTGGCATTTTAAATACCCGCACTTGGTAAACCCCCAAATGTACTTAACACTATGACCTTTCAATCATTCTTATACTCAAGGTCCAACCAACTTGAGTGCTGGTCCCGTTGTAAACACAGTCCATGACAACTCCCTAGGCGGGAGTACTAATCGTTCAGTGTACTATAGCAAGTACATACGGGTCGGCGTGTTATCACCATTCATCTATGGAATAGGTTGAGAATTAATCTAGAACTAAATCTAACTAAGGTCTAAGGGATTGAAAGAAAATTATTTTTGTATTTTATTTTTTATATTTTATTAAAACAAGTAAAATCTTTGTTTTTGAAGGGGTTTGTTTTAAACTAATTAAACTACTCCTAATTCTGATAAAACAATTATACAATGAAGCGTATTTACCTAGGATGCACTACTTCTTGCTAGCTATCCAATTCTACCTATTTGTTTTTGTACACCCTTCTGTGATGTAATGTGTAAAGTATTATCCTAATTCATAGAACAGAATACACGAACCCCGCCAGTCTATGTATTAATACGTTAATGCAAGCACAAGAAGGTAGTATGAAAGACTATTACAAGGCCCCAAGAGTATTATTACATGAAAATTTTAAAAACACTTAAGAGGGATCAACCAAATAGGGGTAAGGTAGTATGAAGACTGTTACCGATGGTATCCTTTCTACACAATCGCATTTCCCTAGACGTCTATGCTAATGTAATATTTTATAGCCAGTTTTCTAAAGCCTAACGCGCACACTCATCAACAAGAAGCAATAGGAGATAAGAATTATAAATTATAATAAATTAAACTCATTAAATTTGTCATACCTTAATGATGAATATAGAAGATCCACAACATCAATAAGAAAACTTAAGAATCAAATTAATTTTAATGACAAGATTCATAATGCATTCTCAAATAAAATATTTACTAATGAATTAGCCAAGCATACTTGAATAAGAACAATCAACAGTAAGAATTGAAGACATAATAAAGATATAATCAATAATCCAAACCATTACAAGATGTTTATGGATGGAATAAAACCTTCTATTCTGCTAGAAAAACACCTACCTAAACCCTAGAATCGGACTTAGGGTTTTGGGTTTAGAAAAAATGAAGTTATGAGGCTGTATTTATAGGCATACGTTGAGTCGGTTCGTTCTGACGGCGTCAAGATTTTAGCAATGCAAAATGACTCACCTCTATTTCTTTCAAAAGTCCATCTTCAATCTTCTTCACTACCATCCTACAATCCACTAAGAGATCAAATGATTAACCAACTTCACAACATCTCCCCCATTCTTGACTCACAAACTAACCCATCTAATGCCTACATTCATGTACCACCTTCACCATCACCACAACAAATTCATCCTCCTTCTCATGCTTAAGTTGAATTTCACTCAAGTTTTTGTCATTGTTGCAAATATTCTAGACACCAATTTCACTCCTTGAGAAATGAAATCAACTTCATTTAATTTCTTCTCACCCGTCTCATACCTCAAAATCGCACTCCTCCAAATCATGTGTCACCAACCTCATCTTTTTCCCTCTTTAATTAATCATTCTCATATGATTAATCTACCTAAATAATCGATCGTCCATCTTTTGATTATGCCATCTTTTAGATTTCAAGAATTCACTAGTATAGCTCTACTTTATCTTGTAATGATTCATACCATCATAGTATGAATTTATCTTATCTCTTATTTAGTTTTGATTGCAATCAATGCTTCTTGTATGAGTTTCTTAAGTAATGAATGAAACTACTTTATAATTTAACTTGCATGAATTGCTATAGTGCTACTAGTTGGGAATATATTGTCTTGCACTTGTACCTCTAACTTTGTTTTGTAGCAAACAATTTTCGTAAGATCGACCCCTTGGTGCCCCAAACCAGAGGGAGCATACATCAATGAGGAGTCTTGATATTGTCGACTTCTTTCTTTCTACAACAATTCGACGATCATCCTTTTTGAATTCCAAAAAAAGGGGAGAAATGGAATGAAACTCATTAATAATCTTGAAACATTTAATTTTATACAAAGTGAGTTTATATTTTGTCATCATCAAAAATAGGGAGATTGTTAATACACATAATGTCTAAAAACGTTATTTATATTTTTTGACCTCTCAATGTTTTGATATAACAAAATGTAAAAACATTTACGATAAAAATAAATGTTTACAAATTATTAATCGTAAAAATTCTACTTCTAAGATTAGTAATCACTTAAGGTATGGACAAACAAATCATTAAGCATGATTAGTGATCAAGAAAATATTTTTTCTTAACCATTACATTTTTACAAAAGTATTTTCACAAAAATAAATATACAAAATATTTTCCAATTAAAAGAAAAGTTTTAATTAAAACTTAAATTTGAAATTCAAATTTTTCCCCCAAAATGAAAGCTTCCATACCAGATACAACCTTCCCTACAAAAAGACAAAAATAGGAGCGGAGTCTACTGGGCGGCCCCCAGATATATCTGGGACTGCCGCGACCGCCTGCAGATGACTGTTGGGATTCCTGCCTATAAATACTGCACTATTTCTGGCAGAAAAACATACCTCTTTGCACGAATTTTTTCAGTCTTCTTTCTCTCTCTAAAAACCTTCTTTCTCTCACTAAATCTCTTGATCACAAACATTGTTTGATCTTGTTTCAAGTGATCTAATATCTTCTTTTCATCTCTCCTCTCTATCAAATGCAAAAGAAGAACATTCGTAGTCGTCAAGAAACGAATTGTTATTTAGTGATCTCTCCCCTCTTCTTCTAAGTATCAAATCTCTATTGTAATTATCTTGTGTAATTGTGTGATTCAGATTGTGTGTAAATCTGATAGTGTAGATCTTGTGAGTGTATAGTGTTTGTGAAGTGGTAGATTGGTTCTAGCTAAGATTAGGACTCGACATTTAGCTTAGTGTCAGAAAATAACGTAAGTGACGTGTAAACGATTTTCTCCGCCTGAAGGGAGCTTATTGACATAGTGAAATCTCAAGTAGGATACTCGGGGAGTGGAGTAGGGCGAAGAAGAGCTTCATAGTCGAACCACTATAAATCTTGGTGCCTTGGTTTGATTGTTCCTTCTCTCATCTCTTTATATTGTTGTGATTGTTATTTAGTATTAGTTTAGATATTTACATTGTTGATTCATATTGTTGATTGGTTGAACATACAACTCGAATCTAAGTATTTTGAAAGCAAACTTTTAAAACGAAAAACGAACCTGTAAACTATTCAACCCCCCTTCTAGTTTCCACACTTTTTAAAGTTCCTTACGGCCATAGCATATTCTTCGTCATCACTTTCGGATGTCGAAGTTTCATCATCACTAGACTCTTTCTTAGCTTTCAAGGCAATGGACTTGACCCTTTTCTTTTTGCCTTTG
>BQNB010116721.1:0-21308 GCA_026074375.1 Tanacetum coccineum
ACTGCTTTGATTTGTCTTTCTACTGGCAGAATTTATAATTTTTCAAAATTAATCTTTGATGGCTTGGTGGCAAATTTGAAAAGTAAAACTAAGTTTTTGATGTACCCTCGATTTCTACAAATGATTTTGGAAATACAAACTGAGAATAAACACCCTTATCTGGCTATTGTATTGACCAAAAAGATTTTTGGGAACATGAAAAGGGGTTTTAGAGGGGTACCTAGACCATTGTTGCCTGCAATGTTCCGTTGTTGTAGATCAAAGTGCAGGACCAGCAGATCAAGCAGTGGATCAACCATCTCTATCTGAACCATTACCATTTACATCTCACCCATCTGTGATATCTGAACCTATACCTGTATTTGAACCTACACATGTAGATGAACCAACACCTCACCCTAAATCCTTTTCACCTAAACCTGACAATAAGCCCATTGAGCACACTTTTGAGCAACCATTACTTGAACACCAACCACTTTCACCTAGACAGGAAACTGAAGTTCCACAATCTCAGGATCCTACTCACCCTCATGTGCCAGAAGCAAGAACTATAACAGTGGATGACCTGTTTCACTTGGTTCCCAAGTTGATAACTAAGGTTGATAGTTTAGAGACAGAGCTCAAGCAGACTAAGCTGACCATGGGAAAAGCAATTGTGAAATTGGTGAAGAAGGTAAAGAAAATGGAAGATATTCTCAAAAGGAGACATGTGGTTCTCACTGAATTAGAGGATGAAGAACCAGAGGATCAGAGGAGGATAATTCAGTACATTGGTGATGATCCTCTAGTTTCTTCAGTTAGAGAATCCATGAAAGAGAAGTCAACAGATTTTGTTACTCCTACTAAACCTTCAAGAGAGGCTCAGGAAGAAGACATCAGTCCTACAACCTTGGAAGTAGCTAAAACTCTGTCAAAGGTTGCTTCTCAGAGGTCAAAGTCAGTTGATAAGGGTAAAAGATAGAAGAGGAGAAAATAGTCCAATGGAAAAGACATTGATACTGGCTTTGAAGATATTAGTACTGGCATTGAAGAAGTTAAAGTTTGAAGATATCAAAGAAGAGTTTGATAAGTTAGTTAAGCAGATTGATACTTTTGTCCCTGTGAATATTGAAGCTACAAAGGCACAGTTGAAAAGATATGGAGAAGAGCTTCAGACAGAAATTTCAAAGAAACAAAGGATTGGTGATACAGATGCTTCAGTTATAGAAGAAGAAGTTGCTAAAGTAAAAGAAGAAGAGCCAGCAAAAAGAATAGGAAAAAGAAGGAAGCAAAAGGCTAGGAAAGGTATAAGCAATGACAAGAGTCCACAAGAAGATTCAGAGTCTGATAAAGAGGAATCAATAGAAGCTATGAATCCTACTCCTTTAGATACAAAATCTAATATTGTGGCAAATTGGAAGATATTCCAACAAGGTGAAAGGAGCATCTATCAGATAATAAGAGCTAATGGAGCTGATACAGTTTATATGAGCTTTGGAGCTATGCTTAAAGACTTCATAAGAGAGGACCTTATTGAACTGTACAGGTTGATAATGAAGAAGTATGGAACAAATATGCCTGAAGATGCTTATGACAGAGTTCTATGGAGTGATCTCAGGACTATGCTTGATCCACCTCTCAATGAAGATGCAATTTAGAGCTTACCATTACAGCAAAAGATAATTAGTTAGAGATATTATGATAAGTGTGAGGTACATTGTCTAACTTTGGAGGCATGTAGTATTTATATGTTAGCAGATAGGAAGTATCCTCTATCAAAAGATGCCTGCCAAGTGATGCTGAAAATGAAGCTTCTGGATGGAAAAATGAATGAAGCTTGTTATAAACTTTTGAAGATGATTGAGAAGCAAGCTGGTGTTAGAAAGTGATGGAGTTATCAGTAGCTGTGAACATATGTTGGAAACTGTAGACTATAATGGAAGAGAGAAGGGTTTGGGTGTTGTCTAACCACCACACAACAAATGGTCATCAGCTCACCATGTTTTTAAAACTAAGAGTTAGCTACTCCAGAGCAAACGGCTACTGGTAAAGAGAATTCAAATCCGTTGATAGCTGATGATTTGCTAAAAATCATATGGTAATTCAACTCACCATGTTTCATGTACTAAGAGTTGAAATGGTTATCAATGTACCATGGTTTCTAAACCAAACATTGGCTACTCCATGATAGCTATGATTGCTAAAAATCTATTTAATTCAACTCACCATGTTTTCACGTACTAAGAGTTTGAAATGGTTTTAACAATGTACCATGGTTTAATGACCAAACATTGGCTACTCCAGGTTAATGGCGTAACTTGTAAAGAGACATCAAATCCATTTAAATTTTCAATGATTCACCTCTCTCAGGAGTTAACACACCTAGATGTGACGAGAATAGACTGAAACTTTATGATCTGATGTACATATAGTCAATGTTGCTGTTTCTATTTTGCTGAAGAGATAGTACATGTAGCTGTGAAGTGTTGGGTCCCCCCCCCCCCCCCCCCCCCCCCCCCCCCCCCCCCCCCCCCCCCCCCCCCAATCCCCCCCCCCCCCCCATGATATTTACAAGGTTAGAAGCTGAAATATCAAGAAGTGATGCTTTAAAAGTTGCTAATAGAAATCAAGAAAATGCTCAGACAAGACAGTCATCATGTCAGTTCAAGAATAATTCCAATTATAATGCTCACAACATCCTCAGGAAGCTCATAATGATGATATACAAAGAAACTTGAAGTTCCCAAGTGAAGATCAAGTTTAGGGGAGAGATTGTTAGAATTATGTAAACAAACTTAAGTCTGGTATTTATAGAGTTAAGTTGGTAGACATAGTTAAGTCCTCCAGTACTAATGTTAAGTCGACAGTAACTATAGTAGTACTGGCCTTTGTCCTGATTAATTCTATTTAAGTAACAGAATATTTAATAATAGTTATACTTAGAGAAATCTTAGGAAGGATATGCATTATCCTTTTACGCGTTAGTAAAGCCCATTATGGGTTTCCTTGTGGTATATAAGAATCCATACGTCATAAAGTGTTTTATACATAGAAGCTCCTACATAGAACTTAATAGAAAATATGCAAAGTTTTACATTTGTGTTCTCTTAGGTACTTATTGTTTAGATCCGCAATTAGCACATAGTATTCGTAAGTTAGTGTCTCCCATATAGTGATTTGATTTATTCAAGTTAGCTATTGTGGTTACAAAAGCTAAAACAGGATCCAAGACTATTGGACCAATAAGGCAATGCAAGAACAATCAACTGAGCCAATCCAAAAGGCTAACATGATATTAGTACTGGCTTTGACGGTATAGTAACTGGCTTTGTAAGAAAGTTAAAACAGGTGGCTTCTAGGAGTTTAGTACTGGTAGTAGACCAGTTAGTAATAAGTTCGCGGTAGGGGGGCCAAGGATGATGACGATGGAGAGAAAGGCTCCAATGAAGGTAGTTGACGAGATACAGCAGGACGTGCGACGCTCAGAGCAGGAGCACTCTCACAGAATGATTGAGGCAAGATTGCAAGCGAGCGAGAAGGATGAGGGCTAGATTGACGTTGTGGGCTCAGTGCATCCTGTAACGTGATTGCGAGCGAGGCTGCTAAGATGTGGGAGAGCTGAGCATAAAGCTGCCCCACTAGCGAGATGAGGCACAGTGATGATGGATGGCTAGAATGGCAAAAAGACACGTGATGGCAGAAGGGACTAGAGGAGAATAGACACTAAGCTAGGACGAGCGGAAGAGAAAGACTGAAAAGGCACAGGTATTCTGCAATTATGTACTCGGCTCGAGAGAGAGTTTTTTACTTGGGGCGAGCGATCAGGATCGTGGAAGCAGCTAATAGAGGATGCGCGGTCTAGAGTGTACTGATGAGAGCACAGAGGCCAGCACGTGGGGCTATGAGATTGTATGGAGAAGCGGGATTAGTTGATGTATTTATTGAGGGGGGGGCTACGATGGGATGGTAGTGATCGTGCGACGAAGATGTTTGCGCACTCAGCTGAGAGTTAGAGCGAATATGGAGTATGTGGAGATAGCTAAGACAAATGAGGTAGCACAGAGAGCGTGGTCAGTGGACAGGAGAGAAAGAGAGAGTTAGGGAGGGGAGCAACGAGAGAAAAAAACCGAAAAGTACGATGCAGGTCGACAGATGCGTAGAGTTACATGTCAAACTAGTCTGTGAAGGGTGAGGACGATCAGAGTTGACGCGCTTAGTCTTGATCTTAATCACATTATAGAGAGGCAAGAATGGCGAGTATTGTGATGAGCTGTGAAGTAGAATCAGACGTGGAGTATGTATGGAGAACGTAGAGTGATAGAAGATTGATATGATGAGGACGCGATTTGTGTCCGTAAATGGAAGTATTGGAAGGCGTACAGAGAAGGCACAGTTTGAAAAAATACGTAGGAGAAGACAGGTGCTTCAAGCAGAGAGATATATATACGAAAATGACTACACAAAGTGGATTGATAGAATGGAAGAAAATTTGAAGAGGTCATGCGCAGAATGAAACGAAGTTGGTTGTGGGGTAAAGTGCAGAAAAGTGAGACGAGCTCCCGGTAGGAAAAGAGGAGTATGGGCGCGCAGCGACTAGGAATGCTAATAGGGCTATGGGCAGAACAGTGGTAGGGAGAGAACAGAATGGCGCAAGAGTCCACAAGGAGATTTAGGAGACTGATAAAGAGGAATCAGTAAGAAGCTATATCCTACTCCTTTGATACATAATATAATATTATGCCAATTGAAGATATTTCAACAAGTGAAAGAAGCATTTTCAGATAATAAGAGCAAATGGAGCATAATTTATATGATCTTGGAGCTATGCTTAAAGACTTCATTAAGAAGGATCTTATTAGAAACTGTAGGCAGTTGGTTAGCAGAAATATTGAAACAAATAGCCTGAAGATGCTTATGACAAGTACTATGGAGTGATCTCAGGAGACTATGTTTTATCCACCTCTTAACGAAGATGTTATTGGAAGCTTACCACTACAGCAAAATAATATGATTAGTGTGGTGAAATTATTACAATGTGCAGTACATTGTCCTAACCTTGGAGCATGCAATATTTTATAATGTTAGCATATGGAAAGTATCCTCGTCAAAGTGCCTGCCAAGTGAGCTTAAAATGAAGCTTCTGGATGGAAATTAATGAAGTTTGTTATAAACTTTTAAAGATGATTGAGAAGCAAGCTGGTATTAAAAAGTAACGAATTTATCAGTAGGAGTGGACATATATTGGAAACTGTAGACTATAAGGAGAGGAGAAGGGTTTGAGTGTGTGTCAAACCACCAACTACAAATTCCATCAGTTCCCGCAACGGGACCCCACCCATGATTAATAGGCATAAGGACTGGCTAGTCCAAAGCAAACGGCTTTGGTAAAGACTTCTCAAATCCGTTGGTAATTAACTCACCATGTTTTTAAAACAAAGAGTTAGCTACTCCAGAGCAAACGGCTACTGGTAAAGAGTATTCAAAATCCGTTGATAGCTGATGATTTGCTAAAAATCATATGGTAATTCAACTCACCATGTTTCACGTACTAAGAGTTAAAATGGTTATCAATGTACCATGGTTTATGAACCAAACATTGCTACTCCAATGGTTAATGGCTAACTGTAATGAGACATCAAATCTCATTAAATTTTCAATGATTCACCTCTCTCAGGAGTTAACACACCTGGATGTGATGAGAATAGACTGAAACTTTATGATCTAATGTACATATAGTCAATGTTGCTGTTTCTATGTTGCTGAAGAGATAGTACATGTAGCTGTGAAGTGTTGGTCATGATATTTACAAGGTAGGATGCTGCACAATATCAAAAGTGTGCTTTAAAGAGTTGCTAAAAAGAAATCAAGAAAGTGCTCATACAAGACAGTCATCATGTTGTAGTTCAAGAATAATTCCAAAGATAATGCTCACAACATCCTCAGGAAGCTCATAATGAAGATATTCAAAGAAACTTGAAGTTCACAGTGAAGTCAAGTAGTGGAGAATTTGTTAGGAATTTTGTAAACAACTTAAGTCTGGTAGTTATAGAGTTAATCTGGTAACATAGTTAAGTCTGCCAGTACTAAGTTAATATGACAAATACTATAGTTAGTCCTGGCCTTGTCTAGTTAAAGTCTGTTTATGTAAACAGAATAGTTATAATAGTTATCCTTAGAGAATCTTAGAAAAGGATATGCATTATCCTTTTACGCGTTTTGTAAAGTCCTTAGGGTTCCTTGGTGTATAAAGGAACCCTACACATAGAGTTTTGAGACATAGAACACTATAGAGATTAATAGAAAATACAAAGTTTACATTTGTTTTCTTCTAGTACATTGTTGTTATGATCGCGCAATTAGTACATAGTATTCATAGTTATTGTCTCTCATATAGTTGAATTTAGATTTATATCAAGTTAGCTATGTCTTACAAAAGGCTAAATAGATCTAAAGACTTTGGACCAACACATTCTCTAGCAACAGGTCTATCACCACTACCATTCTCATCTGATTCTTATTTCTACCATTTTCATTTCCACCATTTCCATTTCCCCCATTTCTATTGTCGCCATCACTGCCATTTTGGCTTTGGTTTTTAGTCTCGAGAAAATTTGCGGCATGGGTCGCCTCATGAGCAGCCAACGCTTCTTCCACACGTCGGTTAACGAGTTCTTCGATTGCTTCGGGGGTCATACTGGAGCGAGTGATAGTCATTTGTTTCTACATCAACAGACACAACCCATGAGAATTTTTGAACGAATGCACTAACATTAGATAACAATAATTATAATACATGCTATAAATTAAAATATAACTACAACAGGATTTCCAAAGCCTATAAAATAACAATATAGATAAATAAGCGAGAGAATCAAAACAAGCTTTTCATTTCATGAATAAAAGCATAATTCGGTTACAACTAATTCCAAAATAGGTACATGATCTACAATTATTTCTACTGCTAACATCTAGACCTAACCATTAGTCTAGTGTCCTACATGATCATGGTACAACTAGTCTGAGGGCGAAAACCTAAACGTCTCTCAACATATGACTCCAACCTCCTAAGTCTCCCCTGAGTATCATCACGATCCCTACGAACCTGACAAAACTCCTACTGTGAAAGAGACATGTGAAGACGAATACTTGTTCACACGATTCCTCCGATAGCTAACCTAGCATGAAAAAAAAGAAAAAAAAAAAAAAAAAAGAAAGAAAAAAAAAAAAAAAAAAGAAAAATAAAAAAAAAAAAAAAAAAAAAAGAAAAAACCATTGAGGTTCTCCAACCTCAAGCTTCAATCCTCTCGATCATACTAACTCTCTGTCCCCTAGCTATTAACTAATCAGCCTCCAACCGTCTCTAAACAATCTCAATCCCGACAATCCTATCAATACGAACCTCAGACATGTGATGGTAAAAGTCACGCACATCATCATTCAAGTCAATCGACATATCCTCGAATGACCTAACAATGCCATCCCTCTATGCTAGACAGAATCAGAAGAACCTCTCAGCTACTCTACAATCTCCTCTCAAATATCGAGCATACATCAGTCGATACCTACCTCAACCATGCCTCCGCACTTGGTAGCCTCATACCCCTCTGTTCCATCCCTGAAATACCTAGGGTAAATCTAGCAATCTCCTAACATCATCCCACACCAATACCCAACTTCATATCAAACCTCAGTCTCTATAAGTCAATCTCGGTATCCTCCTCTATGTTATCCTCAGACGAATATGAATCTCAGAACCTCTTACGAGGTGGTAAGATATCAGCACGGGTAGGAGCTAATGATCCCATAACTGGAGTAAATGATGATACAGAATCAACCGAGGATCTACATCTCTTGCGAGATGGTCCAGCAGAATGTGAAGATGAATGCAGTGGTCTCTCTGATGAATCTCCTGATGATGACTCTGATGTAGTCGGTGGATACAAAGTAATAATAGAATAGCACACTAACAACGAAACGCCTCACTACATCGTGGTGCTCTCCTCGGAGGGTAACCCAATCTAGGTGATACATCTCTAGTCGAAGATCCAGAATGAGCCTGTCCCCTGGTGCATCCAAACCCGAAGAATGAACTAGCGAAGAATCCAAAGATGAACTAGAAGAAGATGAGCGGTGGTCTGAAGAACAAGGTAATACACGCCTCGATGCTAATCTGCCAGCAAGAATAGGTCTAACTCTCTTCCTCGCAGTCAACAACTTACGCGGCCCACTAAGATGGTGCGGTAAGGTCGACCAAAAAGGAAGAGGCACCCCGGTCTATAAGAATTGATTACCGTCGACGGATCTCAGGCGAGGCAGTAACAGAGCAATAGGAAAATCAGATGATTGATGATGGATGTGCTGTTACGCTGATCCTCCAACGAGCAATGGTAGCAAACAAAAGGTCCTACGATGATGGTCCATCAGAAAATCAAGAGCCTCGAAGAATCGTCATAAGAAATGTGGTGAAATAGCTGTAGCGAGGAAATTGCTCAGGGGGAAGACATCTCATCTGGTGAATCAGAATCGGAACCCGAATAGGGAACCAAGCCACCAAAACAACCATGGTGAAGCGGACGAGAGTCGTACTCAACCATCATGAGCGCAGATGAAATAACAGGAGCAATAAGTAAAGTCACTGGAGCAACCACAGGATAGAATGCATAACAGAAAGGAATATCACCAAAAATGAATAGACCGAGAGGTGGTGATCCTAAACTCCTCATCCTAAGATCAGAAGAAATAGCAAATAGCTAAAGCTGCCATTGATCTGCACCAAGCAAAAGTTTATATAATCTACTTTTATAAGAAACCATGCAAGGCAAAAAGAAACGATGAAATGAATGGCAAGATAAATATGGCAATATGTAATAGTCTCAAGTATATATAGAATATATATATATATATATATATATATATATAGAGAGAGAGAGAGAGAGAGAGAGAGCAAGGACAGACAACACGTAAGCACATATAGAGGCACATAGGATCATATACTGGTTATAGACCAGACCTAGTATAACTACGTGGTTCTCTATAACCTTGGCTCTGATTACCAATATGTCACACCCCTAGATGTGGCCTGGACGGAATACGTGTCCGAGGGCGTGACGTCATAACAATCCAAACACAAAGCAATAAAGAACGACCACTAATCATGGACGTTTGAAAAATAGTTATACTCGTTGCATAAAAAAATTAATTTAAGTTTCACAACCTGTCATAAGAGAGTTAAATGTAGCGGAAGCATAAACACAGTTTGACAAATTGAGAACTAGTATGAAAATAGATAAGCTTGAAATTGGCGAAGTTCCCCCCCCCACATAGTACATTAGACTCAATTAGAAACAAGAATCAAGCAAGCTAGGCACCTGAAAAACATGTTAAAAACGCAACATAATGTTTTGTGAAGTTAAGTTTAAGTTAATACTAGAGTGGACCACAGATTCAAAACGCATTCGACAAACTAGCATCACACAAAATTATTACTGTTACGCTAAGCTCATGACACCGATGCTAATAACAACCGGGCATATCATATCATGCCACATAGTATTCCTGCCCTTAACTGGTGTCCCAAACCAAAGACCACCACAACGCACAATCGACATGACATATATCTGTTTTGTTCTCGTTAAGTGGAACCAAAGCCAGTTAGGGGTAATTATTCCCAATAGATCTATTTACGCATTCACAGCTCACATAACCATCCAATAAAGCCATAGTACTAACGTTCATGAAAGTTCAGCAATATGGTTTTGGTAAGCAACTTAGGAAACACATAAACATGTAAACTCACGTTAAGAACATGTGTCCAATTTAAAGAAACAATGTTTCTCACCCCAAAGTATAAAGCAATTTGAAAATCGGTAAAAACGTGGGGCTATGAACTCACCTTAAGCAAGTGGTGAATCGATAATCAACGAGGAAGAAATAAAGCCGAAAGGTCCTACACGCGACCTAAATAAATGACGCGTCTTAGGTAAACGAAAGATAACCGAACTTGTACGACACGCTTTCAAGAGAAAAGACATCCATATATGTTTGTGCTTTAGTTTGTTTAATAAAGTATGGCTAAATAAAATTAAAGAGTTTTTGTCAAGTCTTTGTCTTTATCCAAAAATTACTACTTTTAGAAAGTTTCTATTTTAGGAAAGTTTTTAGTTTCAAGACGTTAATACCGTCCCCTATATTTGTTAAGTTTTCATATCTTTAAAATGCGCTAACTATCCATAATCGCTAAACTTCTAAGTTCGATCCGCTAATGTTTTACCAAACTTACTATTTTTATTAACTTTATCGCTTTGTCCTAAAATATTTTAATGACGCCTTCAAATGTAGCTAATCTATATCTATTTGTGAAACTATATGTTACTGCTAGTTTTTAGACAGTCCAAAAATGTCCGAAAGTGTCCGAATACCCTTTTATATTCAACATAGCACACTATTAATTGGGTTTGCGGAAAAATGTTTTTTAATAGATTCATTTGGCTATAACTTGGGCCGTTTTCAGTCCGATTTTAAAGTGCGATATGTGAAAACCTACTACTTCAAAACAAGCTCTTCAAAAACTACTGTTTACGCCTAATGAAACATTTTTTGGTCGCTCAAAAACCTCAAAACTAATACGGATCCAGCAACATGTCTTTTCATAAATACTCCCAAAAATCCATTCAAACGCCACAATAGTGCTTATTCTAGCCTAATCCCGATCACTACAAACCAACCAACAAAACCACACTTAATCTAACCTAATCCCTTAATTTCTATTGTTGCAACACACTTTTCAACTCATCTCACCATAACTTATAAAACAACAAACATAATACTTCCATTTTTATAAAAGTTGTCAAGTTACTTTTATCATTTCTTTTTAAAAGTAACGACACACATGATTCTAAACTTGAACAATATTCATAAGAAATAAAAAAGATGAAACAAGATGGTCAAGGTGCTTTACAAGAATGAAGAAACAAGTAAAGAATCACAAGATCTATACCAAAATGACTAGATCTATAAAAACCCTAAATAATAACCAAACCCTAATTTGTAGATCTTGAAAATACTTGGAATCAAAAGAAAACCTTCTTAGAATAACCTTGGATCTTGAGAAAATGAAGTATGGAATGTGTGAATCTTGGTAGAAATCAAAAGTATGGAAAGTATATGAGTGTGTGTGTGTGCCGTGGCCAAGAGGTGAGGAAAAGGGAGATGTGAAATTTTAATGAGGCTTGGAAAATGATATGAACCCTAGTGTGTGTTAAGATGAGGTATAATAGGCTAAATAATAAAGGTTAGGGTTCATGGTTTTATGTAAAATAGCGTAACCAACCACCCACAAGTTGTGTGTGTTGATTGTTCGGCCAAACTAAAGCACAAGACCAAATGGTTCATATTTTTTCTAGCTAAGTTCCAAGTAACATGGTCATGGTTCAAAATTTTCAAAAAAAAAAGAAAAATAGTCAAAAGGTTGTAAGAATGTGTAATTAAAGAATACTAGTAATCTTAAGATCAACCAAGAACAATAAGTGAGATGTGGGTTGGATTGTTAGAGAGAAATTGGATGGAAATGGATGAATGTATTAATGAAATGTGTGTGAAATGGAATGACTAACAATGGAACAACCAACCCTCTCCAAGACTAGGAGAGGGTGTATATATACTACATTGGCCGGCCATGGGCTGGAGTTGGACCACCCATGGGCCTTGGGCCGGACTAGATTACTAATCTAATCCTTATACTAACTACGAGCTAAGACTTGTTACAACTTTGGAAGTGACCGACACTTTTCGTGTTTCCAACAATCTCCCCCTAAGGGAGGTCACTCCAATTTACAAACTTTAAACCTAGCATACTATGCTTTATCCTTAGTCTTTAGCTCGTACTCTTGACTTTCTCTTGTGAATATGTTGTAGTGATCATTGACTTCTTGGATTGAGCTTGTTCCTTGAACTTGTATTTGACATTGTGATCTTGAGCATCTTGAGATCATCAACCAAGCACAATCTCTACGCCATCTTGTAACTTTGCCATCTTGTGGACTTGCGACTTCTGGACCGACATGCTCATACCATTCTTGAAAAGCTTTAATGTTGCATCTTTCTTGAAATTCTTTAACTTTAACACTTTGACACTTCTAGAAAGATGTGTGGTATCAGAGTAGCGGAAGTCTTGAAACATGTACTTGAGCTTTCATGATGACTTTATGTTTGTCGGTCGGGTATGAGCATGTGGTTATGGATCTTGTGAGCCAGCTGGAATCAGGAACCTCCACCACCATTTTACATAGCCTGCATAAAACAGTTAGCAATAAAGCAGGGGGACGAATATGGCTTTGTCATTCGCCCAGGTTTGGTTGGAGAAACCTTCGAATCCGTGAGGATGAGATTCCCCAGAGTGCATGTTTGTCGTAGCTAACCGGCACTTGACTCCACATTCTGTTTGGGACCAAATCTTTAATCCATTTGATGTGCCCGTAATCTGCAGCCTTGGTCTTCGTCACTAAAGTTGTATATTTTTGGCTTGAGACACCACCACTTAGATACTCAAGGTCGTTGTTGATGAAGTGATCAAAAGGTATGACACAACGACCTCAAGAATTAGGTATCAATAGTAGTGCCTTTCGCAGATCATGTGGATATTGCTGACCTTCAGGGTTGTTCCAGTCTAATTGATCAGTGGTTGCCTTGTAGACTTCTTCAAAGAAGTATTCGAGCTCCACCAGACTCTTGCATGATCTTTTCATCAGTTCGAATGTTGGGCTGGCTAATAATTCTGGAGTCAAAGTATTAACTTTAAGCCGATTCATCACGAATGCTGAGAAGTCTAGAGGAGTGTCCATCAGCTCATTAAACGACTCACGCGTATCTTCTTTCTAAGCCAAAGTGCTCAGCCAAGGTTGAATAGGTCCATGAGCAGCATGCAAAGTCTTGTTCTAATCACGATCGGGAGTAGGAGGGTATGTTGGTTTTTGAAACCAATCAGGAAGCTGAGAGGTATCTTCATCAGGTTTATCTTCAGTAACTCCTGTTATGAACTCCAGATGTACGGGTTCTTCCAAATCTTCTGCAGTGTGCATTGGCTCCTCTGCTTGAGCAGACTTATCAGCAGACTTGTGATGAGATTCGGACCCTTCAGTAGACTTGCCAATTGTCTTGGAGGTCTTTTCCTTTGGTGCACTGGTTGACTCTGGTTCTTTTCCAGCTCTTCTTCTCTTGGACCCCTGGTTTGATCCAGCGGAGGGTTCTTCGTCTTTATCCTCATCATCTTGACGTCTTTTAAACGAGACAATATCTCCATATGTGTCAAGTATGAGTTTGTCACTTTCGTAAGCGTCAACCAGTGCTTTGTAGAGATTCTTCTGTTCATCAGATCCGTGGATTGACTTATTTCTCTCCATCTTATCTATGAAAATCTTCTTCAGCTCTAGTTCAGATAGGTTGGCGGCGACAGCATGGGATGTCTTAGATTCATTAGATGAACAAGTCAGAACCTCAGCTTTGATTTGTTCATTTACAGTCTTCTTAATTTTTGGCAAAATCTTGGTGACTTCCTCCTTAACTTGGGCTTTGACTTGATCTTTGATGATTTTCTTGATGTTTTCATCAAGTTTATTGATGAAATCTTCATTTTCAGTTTGAGCTTCATCTCTGAGTCTGTCTGACTATAATTGAACAACTGTTTTGACAGCTTCATTCATCTTGTTGGCAAGGTACGTATCAACAATGCTGGGAATTAAAGAAACTGCTGCAGCAAATTGGTTCGTTTGCTTGAATTCTGAGAAGTCGTTTTCTAAAGTTTTTAGTCTATGGTCAAAGCCGAATAAAGAACCAAAGTTAGGAAGATCTTGTTGGGAGGAACTTGGAACCGTTGCTGGTGTGGGAACTGGTGTTTGTTGCAGATGTGTAATGAGAGGAATGGGTGGTGGAGGAAGTGTTGTTGCAGACAAAAGAGGTATCTCAACAATAGTAGTAACCAGAACATCTACCAGAGAAGTTGATTCAGTGTTAAGATTAAATATAGAGTCAATACCTGTATCTGGACTAGGGTTGAGCATGTTAGAAACGAAGCCAGATGACACATAAGAACTCTGTTGTTGACCTTCAGGATTGACCGGAGTTATGATCACATGAGTGTCTTCTATTACTTGAGTAGTTTGAATGATAGTGCGTGGAGCATCTGTCATTTCAGAATCTCTTCCCACCAGATTGACGTTCATGTCCCTGAATAATTCATCCACTTATGCCTCTTCATTTGTCTCTTCTTTATCCATCTCATCTCCCTCAACATTTGTACCTTGAATATCTTCTTCAACACCGTCTTCATCATCAGTAGATTCATAATGAGAAGGTGTTTGAACCCTTAGATCTAAACCTCCTCTTCTTTATCATGAGTGGAAAACTTGGGATGAACAAAGTCATCACCATCATTGTCTGAATCAGTTTGCTCATTATCATCATCTTAACCATTATATTCTTGATCATCAACATCGTCATCATCGTCTTTACATAAGCTTACGTCCTCATCATCGTCCCCTTCACTGGACTTCCAAGAAATCTGTTCATCTTCAGATCCATATATAGGTACATCGGGAACCCCTGGTGAAATACCAGTTCCTTAATCTATACCTGAACCGATGGTGTGCGAGCTATGAAATTAAGTCTTGCTTCTTTTGGTAATAATCTTCATTTGTTCAGCCTCTGTTAATGCAATATCTGATAAAGTCTCCAATCCTTCGCAAGTACCTTTTTCTTCCCTGATTTAGTCACCTTAGCAGTTGTTTTGAGTCTTTTCCTTTGAGGAGCTTTTGGTGCTTGATCAGTCTTTGCTTTGGAAGATCGATATACATACTTTGGTTTAGGAAGCACCTTTCCAGTAGCAAGATCATAGTAAGTCTTGTATGCTTCCGATTCCTTCATTACTTGATTGGTTAGATAATCAGGAAGTATGGCACCGTATTTTTGAACAACTTCATGTTGAGGGATGAATCTCATTGTGGTGATAATAGGGTCATCTTTTGCCATATGCCAGTCCACCTTATTTCTTCTTGGAATGGATTGATCTTGTGACATGAAGTGATTGATGATGACTTTTGTGAATCTTGGATAGTACATGTCTTTGTTCCTTTTGGACACCTTGTTTTCGATTTGATAAACTAAGTCCTCCCATAGAAGGTAGACATAGTCAACATTCTTTTGGTGATACATGCCCCAAAGAATTTGGGCCCAAGAGAGTCGAAGAAGATCAAGTCCAGTTACTTTCCCATTGAGACATTTTTTGATGATTGTTCTGAATGTTCTCCATGGTTGAGGTAGTATTTCAACTTTGACTTCAGAGAGTGACTTGATGTTACCAGGGTAGCCAAGATCACTCATGAAAGTAAGTATCTCCTCTTCAAATGGAGGATCAACAAATTTTTGGCCAGGAACCTTTGGGCATATTCGAAACATTTGTCTGAAAGTTTCCAAATCAAAAGAGTAACTCTTCTTGTTCATCTTGAATTTGATGTTATGCTTTTGAAAGGTAACGGTAGCCCAGAATTCATGCATGTAGATAGCTGAAACGCTTGCAGTGATCAAGAATGCTTGATAAAACGATGTGAGAGAAAGAACATCCAGAGCAACTTGAAATGTGGGTTCTTTGGGCTTGAATGTGGTGCTTAATCTGTAATTAGAATTTCCAATCCTAAGGCGTTGTTCTCGTGGAACAAGAGCATCGTCAAGGGCTTGTTGGTGTTCTTTTGTGATACTCATGATTCTGCTTAAGCTTGAATCTGACAGGAAGACGTGTACAGGGATGTGGCGATCGAGAAAGGGTTTTGACAAGAAAAATAAGATTTATGTGTGTGTTTGTGTGTAGGGGACGGGGTGGGGTGGGAGGTTTTATTAACCAAAATTCTATTTTTACACATTTGGCCCCTCAAGTTTCATAACCCTTTTACTTTTCAATTATAAGTTTTATAAGGCACACTTAGTCCCTAATGTCTTTAACAAAAATACCTAGAAACTTATATTTGCACATTGACTCCCTAAAGGCATAAACACATAACATGAAAGCTAAGCTCAATTATCTTTCCTTAACAATGATATTCCGTTATTGTGTAAAAAACTTTAATCGTTTTATCAGATGACCTTTTGAAGAAGATTTGTGACATTTCTCCCCCTCAAACAATGACCCGTTTTCTATTTAAAGAGTTGTAGTCATTGTTTGAGAAGTCAAATGTCTTTGGAAAAAAATATTTTCTGACGAAGAAATTTTATATCTTTGAAAAACAAACACCAAAATAAGATTTCTCTTATTTTCACGCATAAGCGCACTGACACGTACACTTATGGTAATATAGGAAGCACAGGTTGTGATGCAAAGTAATCACAAGCCTTTGCATGGTCATTAAGTAGACCATGCCCGAGAATAAATTCCCGTTGATAGGTCAAGTTTTCTTTTTGAAATACTTGCCTTTAAGATGATGACCGGCTTGCTATCAGAAATAAATCAAGCCATTTTTGGCATGTTTTGAAAACAGTTGAAACTTCTGCTCGAACTTCATTTACAACCTCGTATCATTATTGAATGAGATTTCTAAGACCGTAAATGTTATCGATTTTCAGAAGACATGCCATTATTACCTCTTTTTATATTTTCCTATTTTTTAATTTTTTTCGTTGGTTTTATGAAATTTATATTTTTGTATTTTGTTTTTATAAAAAAATTTTGGAAAATGAATTTTTTTTTGTTTTTATGGTTTTAATATATATATATATATACATATGATACAGGATATTTGAATAGGTACCACCACTATTCATCAACTTCATCTGCCAATTGTTTCAGAGTTTCTGGCGTAAAACTCTGCATTCCTAGCATGTTGATAAGAAATTCAATTCTTTCTCTGCCAAGGGCTTTAGTGAAGATATTCGCCAGCTGATACTCCGTATTGACAAAGTAAAGTTCGATCACCCCGTTCTCAACATGCTCCTTGATAAAGTGAAATCTGATGTCTATATGCTTCGATCTGGAATGTTGAACGTTGTTGCAGCCTAAGGCAATAACACTTTTGTTATCACAGTACATTGGAATTTTATTGAATCCAAGGCCATAGTCGGTAAGCTGTGATCTCATCCAAAGGACTTGAGCACAACAGCCAGACAAAGCAATATATTCAGCTTCCGTACTGGATATTGCGGCGCTTTTCTGCCTTTTTGATGACTAGTTAACAAGTCTATCTCCCAAAAACTGCATACTACTAGATGTGATATGGCGTGTATCTTGACAACCAACATGATCCGCATCTGCAAATGCTGTTAGTGCAATCGAAGAATCCTTCGGATACCATAGTCCCTGATTGACGGTTCCTCTTAGATACCGAAAGATCCTTTTGACCGCATGTAAGTGCTTTTTGGTAGGCCGAGCCTGATACCGGGCACACATGCATATAGAAAATTGTAGGTCAGGTCTACTGGCTATGAGATAAAGGAGGGTGCCAATCATGCCACGATAGTGTGACGGATCAACGGCTTTCCCTTCTTTATCCTCATCCAGTTTAGATTTCTCTACCATGGGAGTATCCACTGGGTCACAAGAGTCAAAACCGTATTTCTTTAAAGATTCAAGGGCATATTTTGACTGGTTAATAAAGATGCCTCTGGGACTTTGAGAAATCTGTAGTCCTAAGAAAAATGAGATTTTGCCCATCATTGACATCTTAAATTTTGAACACATGATTTTAGCAAATAGGTCACAAAGTTCAGGTGTAGATGCAGCAAAGATAATATCATCGACATATATTTGTACCAGAAGTAATTCCTTTCCTTCCCTACGGATGAACATAGTAGGATCCACTGAGCCTTTGGAGAAGTCTTGGGATATCATGAACGAAGACAACATGTCATACCACGCGCGTGGAGCTTGTTTCAACCCATAAAGAGCTTTCTTTAGCTTGTACACGTGATTGGGGTTATCTGGATCCACAAACCCGTCTGGCTGGCTAACATAAACCTCTTCCCGCAGATTACCATTCAGAAACACAGTCTTCACATCCATTTGGTAGACGACCATGTTCATGTGAGCGGCAAACGCGAGAAAAATCCTTATAGCCTCTAATCTTGCAACCGGAGCAAAAGACTCTTCAAAATCAATTCCCTCTTCTTGACGGTAACTACGAGCCACTAACCGAGCCTTGTTCTTTAGAATACCTCCCAGTTCGTCTAGCTTCACTTTGTAGATCCACTTCAAAGTAATAACCATAACTTTATCTGGTCGGGGTATGAGCTCCCATACTCCAAGGCATTCGAACTCATTGAGCTCTTGTTGCATTGCTTCGATCTAGCAGGATTGAGTCAAAGCATCTTTATACGTCTTGGGTTCAACAGCAGTGAGGAAAGCATCGTAGTAACAGAAAAGAGCTTGCTTATGTAATTGCAGCCTTGTGGAAACTGGTCTAGCGAGTTCACCGATTATATTTTCAAGTGGATGATCTTTAGTCCATTTGCTATTGTGTTCAAAAATTTGGTGATCGAGATACACAATTGTATGACTAAGATCTGTTGATGAACATTGATCAGAAGGAACTTCTGGAATTGGAATACCAAAGAATGGATCTTTCCCATATCGTGAACTTAATATCATGATTTCTTCTTCACTTCGTAGAATGTGGGAGGTTGAGTTCGTGGTGTTTTTGTTTGAGAATTACTTAGTGATGGTGCATCTTGGTCAACATTTGTTAAAGAAGGTGAACCGGTTGATACATCAGGAACTGGAGCTACTACTTCATGAATTGGAGCAATGACTTTAGGGGCTGGGTAATCAACACTGGGTGGAGGAGTAAGTAATTCATCAAACAGCGGTTGAAACAAAAGTCGAATCACTCTCGAAAGGTTGGGTTACAAACCGGTGTGAAGGAGGAGGGTTTGGCATGAGTCCTGAACTGATTGTTGCAGTAGTATTCATGAAGCTGCGATGGTTCCTGAAGTGATGGTAGATGCTTTGTTGTAGCTCATCAAAATTACATGATTGTCTCAATGTTTGTATGGACGTCGGTTTGTAATCTGCGAAATTCTTTCTTGTGGGTGCATAGCCAATGAATAATACCAATATCCACGACTTTTGGTTATAACTTGTTGCCCTAAGTTCTCGCTATCATTTGTGGATACAAAGTGCACCAAATATGTAAAAATTGTAAGTCAGGGAGGTTTGTTCATGTAAAAGCTATATGGTGTTTTGTGTGATGAGATGTCGATGGAACGATTTTGGGTGTAACATGTTAGTAGCAACTATTCTGCCATAAAAAATACGGAGTTTTGCATAAATCAAACTGTGGGGTAGCTTTCAATTAGCGTACGATTCCGTCTTTCAATGACACCATTTTGCTGTGTAGAGCGAGCAACAGATGTTTCATGAGAGATGCCAACCTTCTCATAATATTCACGCAAAGTTTGATTAATAAATTCAGTTCCATTATGTGTTCTTATGCGTTGGTAGTACTTTTAGGCCGCATTGCTCATCTTGGAGAATTGATTATTGAAATTGGATAGCTGTCATCTTTTGACCTTAAGCACTTAACAATGTTAAATCGAGAGTAATCATCTACTAATGTACGAGTCTAATACTTCTTTCCATTAACACTTGTAATACGCATTGGTCCACAAAGATCCATGTGCAAAAGATAGAGTTTTATTGGTTGGTGTCTTCGGATTTAGGTTTATGGGGTTTCTTCATGCTTTTCCCTATTGCACAAGCAGAACACACATGGTCCTTTCAATTTAAGCGTAGGGAGACTCGAACAAGACCATGTTTAGCTAAGTGGTTGATAGCAAAAGTTCAGATGGTCAGACGTTCGGTGCCGTAGCCAGGACTTAGTCTTTGTGGCCTTTGAAAATGGAGACATATAAGAGAGGATGCCATAATATCTCCAAGAGACAGAGTATACAGATTGTTACCTCGAGATCCAGTTAATAGATGAACACCTTCTAAATTTCGAATGAAGCAGGTGTGTTGACGAAAAGCAACTTCAAGGTTCGAATCACAAAATTGCCTAACGGAGAATAAGTAATTTATTTATTTGTGTCTAAGTCCGTTACACATAGTAACCCTTGAGATGTAAACATTCCCAATTGTTTTTTCTGATAATCACCATATCCCAATATCTTTGCTACGTGATCATTTCCGAATTTGACTGTACCCAAAAATTTATTGACGAAATTGGTGAGCTGAGAGCGATCTCCGGTCATATGCTTAGAGCAGCCGAAGTCCAAATACCAGAGAACAATTTGGACGACCTGCATTCATTAAGAGAGGAAGATAGAACATCAGAAACTATAGATCCTCAAGATTTACTAGGTTTCCTTTTGTTAGCAGATACAGATTTAAGAACCTTAGATTTGCTAACAGGAACATTAGTTTTAGATTTCCTAGGTTTCCTTGAGTAAACCAATGTTACGACAGGCTTAGGTGTTTCATTTTCTAGATCAGTTGGTTTCCTAAGGGGCACTTCAGTAGTTGTAGTAATCCTAGTTAAAGGGCACGCATTTCCTACTATAGTGAAGGTCTGACCAGTAGGTCTCCAGATATATCCAATATTTGTAAACACCTTTCCTGTTGGTTTCCAAACTTTTCTCTTTGAACTTTTCTTAACAAATTTAGATTTATTACGAGCATTCACATTATTGATAAAATCAAGAACACACAAATCATGATTATCAAAAAGCACGCAACCATTACACTTAAAATATTTAAGTTCAGAATTCGCATTAAGCTTGGAATGCTGCACATGAGCAATTCCTTTAGGTGCAATAACACAGTCTTTATTTTTCAAACTAGATTTAACTTTCCTAGGATGGGCTTCTACTTTATTCTTCTGAGTACTACTTGGTGTTTGCTGAATCTTATCTTTCTTTATATTGCCTGAAGGCTGTGATCAGCTAGCACTAGTAGACGGTATTACTCCTGTAGAAGATAACATAGGTTTGTTAGGAACTAGGTTTGATGTACAACCTGTTTTTGTAATTATGTTTCCTGGGGATGTGACGAGCTCAGTGAATCTAACTCTTTTTCCTTGTTCTTTGGGGTGACAGCCACTGATTTTTCACCAGTATTTTTGATACTAAGGCGGGTTTTACTGATGTTTGTAAGCAACTCCTGAATTAGTTTAGCATACCTACAGGCTGATTCTAAGGAATGATCTAGAGGATAATTTGCTTTAACATGATCAACTAGATCTCTAAAAACTGCAGCTTCTTCCTGAGTGTACTTAATATAGGCAGAGTGGGCTGTCTTTTTATTCAACAATTTAGGGGTTATTGGTTCCATATCAATCTTAAACATTTATGGATCAATA
>BQNB010116722.1:0-21308 GCA_026074375.1 Tanacetum coccineum
GCCTAACAGAGGTATGAAAGTAGTTGAAACAAAACTATAGTCGGCACCAGAGTCAAATAAGGTAGTGGCAAAGTGATTGTTCAAAGTAAACGTACCCGTCACAATGTTTGGATCTTGGCGAGCTTCCTCTGCTCCCAACATGAATGCCCTACCCCTAGCCTGATTCCCTTAGTTTCTACGACCCTGAACCCCATTATTAGCAGCAACTTGATTTGGACAATTTTCTCCCGGTCCTTGTGCCCTATTCCACCTAAGACAAGCTGGCCTGACATGGTCGGTACTACCACACTCATAACATGCCCTAACAGTTGGGTTTCTAGCATTGACAGGATTTACATTCCTCGGTACACATCTACAATCCCTTACCAAATAACCCGGGCGGTTACAGTTGAAGCATATGTGACAAGGTCCTCCGGGTGCATAGTAGGAGTTGTAGGTGGTACACTTAGGCCAAGTACCCATATTCTCTCTTCCTACATGGTTTACAGTAGTAGCAAAAGCATTCCCAGTCCTAGTCCTCTTATTATCATCCCTACCATTCTTATCTTTACTAGGTTCCCCCACATTTCCTCTTTTCTCAGCCTTCTTAATTGATCCATTCCTAACAGCCTCATCGGTCAGTGCACCAGAAATCTGCACAACCTTTTGTATAGTCTTTGGCTCCATTTTTGCCACCATCCCACGGATCTGTAGAGCAAGGCCATACACATACCTCTTAATCATCATATTCTCAGGAGTTACCAAATGTGTAACTAACCTAGCCAACTCATGAAACCTATCAGTATACGCAGCATGGCCAGTCCCGACCATGACGTGATTCCACAACTCAGATTCCAACTTTTGAATCTCATGACTAGGACAAAACTCTTGTATCATCATAAACTTAAAGTCATTCCATAACATACTAACATCAACTTCTCGGCTTAGCGTGCAGATCTGAGAGTTCCACCACGTTAAAGCCTTACCCACGAATGAACCAGTAGTGTATTTTACTTTTTGGTCAATGCTACAACCACTCATATCATGCACAGACTTCATTTTCTCAATCTAACGAGTAAGAACTACAACACCTCCCTTACCATCATATTCCTTAGGGTTACAAGCTAAGAACTCCTTATATGAACAACCTACCCAGTTGCCATTTACTAGCACATTCCTAATGTTCTCCTAAACGTTCTCATTAACCACATTACCATTCTGATTTCCAACATTTCCTCGGTTACTAACCTGAGCCAACATGGCGGGTAAGAGGTTCTGCAATTTTTGGGCAACGATCGTCGAGAAGTCGGGTGCTCCCCCATTGGCTCCCTCTACATTCCTATTGACTCCCTCTACACCCCCATTAGCTCCCATTCCTTAGTCATTTCCTTGACCATTCAAATCATCAACACGCTCATCATTACCTTCCCTATGTCCTCTACCCCTTCCACCTTTACCAACCCGTACACCCGTTCCCCCTCCTAATGATTCGGCAGCAGGCCGGCCAGTACTTCAGGTCTTTATTCTTGGCGGCATTATCTATACGAGGGAGAACATGGGCAACGTTAGGTAGGCAGGAAGACTCGCATATATATATATATACATATATATATATATATATATATATACATATATATTATTAGTAATACCTTACTATATACTATAGAGATATACACCCAACCTTATAGTGTCAACATCTTGTGTGAACAACCATTTAATAAGTATGAGTGAGTTTGTGTACGCTAACATATAACTACGTTTGGCCATGTTATTATATTCGCTATCCTTTTCTAGTCATATTCTATGTTGTGCTCTCACATTTCAAATGACTGGTGACATAACTAAAACACCAACCGTGAAACACACAAAAAGCAGACAAAGCGGAACACGCGCACATGATCTTATCAACAACCTAAATGACAGATCTTAGGGTTTATAGTCTAGTCAATCACTAGTTCTCTATAACCTTGGCTCTGATTACCAACTTGTCACACCCCGACAATGTCGAAAACTCGGGAGGAATGCAACATAATAATCAATCATAACACAAGATACAATAATATGACAGAAAACTATCTTGCATAAACTCTAAGTGTTTATGAAGACCATCAAACTTTGAACAACCAAAAACGTCAAGAATTGTACCCATAATCGCAACTATAAATCCCAATCTCTTACCAATTATTCAAATGCCCACACAGGGGTCCAAAATCCAAACTTAATCTAAGATATCCAAATACTAAAATCAAAACAACAAGCAAGCAAGACTTCTCACGAAATTCTACTCGGGATACTTCTAAGTCTGCTATCACAATCACCAAACTATTCTTCTTTTACTTCACCTAAAATGATACTCTGAAACGTCAACAATTATATGTTGGTGAGCTCGTAGTTTGACCTTAACCCAAAAGTTGTTTCATTAATTTCAAACAGTGGACAATTGTGCTATATGACAGTGAATATATTGCTACAATCCAAGACATTAGCATACACTACTAGTCAACCACAATATGCACTTACGACACTAAAGGGCTACCAGCTGGAGCCACTAATACTTCTGGGGCAAGACCTCACACAAACCTTGGGTATGCGTACCCCATCAATCTCCCATAATCACACAAAATAATGGGTAGGCGTACCCCATTCGATCCCAAAATACTCACAACATTGGTAAGGCCGTACCCCGTCCGATCCCAACTATCTAACACTGGGTAGGCGTAACCAATTCGATCCCATAAATAATCATGTATCACATAATATTCACATAAACAGTCATAAGAACTATTTTGTCCCAAACAAAACCACATTTTGCTACCAGATCAATCAAAAATTTCAAACACATTTGTGGTATCATTTCGGCACCAACGAAAAAAACATTAGAAAATAGGGCTGCTCGAGGAACTCACCGTCAAGCAAGTCTTTAAGCAATTCACCAAGTCTCACAGTCACACAAGAAAATGCAACGACGCCGCACAGACCTGAGTCCGGCTTTAATGTGTCCCAATTTAATCATCTTTCCAAAAAAGCTTCACGTTTGATGCATAGATGGTTAGACGCATTGTACGCGATTTAACACAAATGGATTAGTGGTTTCGTGATTGTCGTTTTATTTCTTATTGGGTAACTTTGGTTTAGTAGACCAATTAACACTTCTTAATTTGAGGAAACATTTCATTTCATATTGTTTTTTTATGTAAGCATGGTTGACGACATATTCCACAATCATATCAATCTCATTCACGATGAATAAATACTTATACTATTTAGAGAAAATAGGTAAGCTATATAGAAAAAATATTTTAAATTATTAATTAAATATAAATCACGATAAGTCCATTCAGTTTTTCTGGGACACCTTATCACATCGCCACCAAACCACCCACACATAATCACAATACACTATTAAATATAACAAATGTCCCCAACTATCATAAACTATCCCCCTACACATGAAAAATACAAAATATCCAAACTATCCATCCCACCAAACCTCACATAACAAAACAAATAAAAAAAAAACCCCACCCCACACAACTAAAACACTTCATCTCCAACTCACTGTCACAAGAATACAATCCGCACTAAAAAATGAACACACCATATACTCTACACAATAGACCCCTTACAGTCCACTTCTCACCTCAACTATGTACACTAATTCTCTATAAACACCCCCTCCCCTCTTCCCCCCCCCCCCCCCCACCCCACCACACCTCCCTTATTGTTCACCCACCGACCCCAAAACTCCACAATATAGTGTGTGTCAACCCCAATCCATGTGTGTGTGTGTGTTCTAGTGTACATCCCATATGTCATGTGCTTGTGTGTACCCCCCCCCCCCCCCCCCCCCCCCCCCCCCCCCCCCCCCCCCCCCCCACCCATATAGACCAACTTATAGTGTCTCAGAACTTTTTATGAATTCTGACAACTTTTTCTACTAATTCCAAAATCTTAGTCTTTAAGCTGCTCAGTTGACTAACAATAGCGAGTGTCATTTCCCTCGTAAGTATGATTGCGTTCTCATCAAATATCACTCATCGTACTTGTGTAGACATAGCACTATGTCTATGTTCTAAATGGCTACCTCGACAGTCTTCAATTCTGACTAGAGAAAAGGAGAGATAACCTCAACTCGAAATATGACGCTTTAATTCGAGCGTATGGCCACGAACATAATTGTGTGCATAATTTAATTATGTTGATGTATTTCAATGATTCCAAATACTATATATATGTCTCCCCCCTGAGCTGCACGCTCTCTTAAAACCTGTGAGGTCTGATGTTAGTTAGAGATGAATGAGTATGTGTTTATTTTATGTTATAGTATTGTTGTGTAGAAAGGTAATTACGCTTATGGCGCACGAGTATGTGATAGCCGTTGATGGCCGCTCTATGCTAGTTGCTTCGAGGTGTGAGATGCTTAAGAGAGATATTAGTGAGCGAAAATAATATGTGACTGTGACTAGCAGCCTTGAATAAGTCTGACAGAGCTGTGAGTAAGGCGCGGTAGAGATACTCTCGCAGCACTATTCTCACTTACAAATACGTAAATTATAATTAAGCAACTATGAAATAAGCTATAATATAGCCTACGATATCATTCATCTGTAAGAGTTTTTACTCAACCTCACTATGTGTCTATCTCGTCATCACTAGAGTATATGGTCACATACTCATGAATGTGCCGATACACAAAAATAATCAAAAATCACTTTCCTAGTACGTTATATAAGCTCGAGCATATTGCTGGCTTACTGAGAAGTCGATAACTCAAAATAGTGTAGTCGCACAGAAATAGTGTTGTAATAATGAGTGAGACAAATAAAAAAAATATAGATTAGAAAGATCATAAATTATCTAGACAAGACTGATATAACGCAAGTGCATGATGCTTTAAGACTTTCAAGATGACATGTACATAGTATATGATTAACAATGCTCATCATTACTAGATACCAACATCAAACTCTCTACTCACATGTGTAATCCCCGATTAGTCAGACTACTACTTTCTGAATCTCTATAATTAAATTTATAAATGTTTAAACAGGATGTACTTTTATGTATAGTCTATTCTAATGTCCCATTTTAATTGAAATTGTCGCTGTGTTATGTATGATTTTAAAGTGTATCGATGATTTTTTGCTTTAAATGTATATATATGTGTCGTTCATTGATTTGACATGACAAGATCAGAGATTATTAGCTGTCTCAGCGTTAAGTATGTATCCAAGTTAGAAGAATAGCATGATATTATGATTATTCTCAATCGTACTGTCTTAATGATTGACTGTGTCATATGTACAATTCTGTTGTCAATGTCTAGAGTGTTGCTCCATTACAACATATCATTTTATGTGTGAAGCAGTTTCAATACAACAGTCATTTCATGGACGTGATGTCGGGTCTTACGTGCATCGTACGCATCTACGAATGTAATGTCGCTTACTTGTGATCTGTAGCACTACAGCTTAACTCTCGCAAGATATCATGCTGAGACACAGTTCCTAGAGTTAGGTCGTGCTCTCCCATATTGACGTAAATTGCGATTGACAGTTAGATCTTATCTCAATTTATATACATACAAACACTGCGTAGAACAGTTAGTCTATGTAATCAATATGTTATGAATATTTGTAAAATCATCACGGAACCACCTCAAAGGGTGGCGCCAACGCAAACAATAAGGGTGATTTCGTTTTCGCCTTGTATGTGGTGTGTGCTATGTCCAGAGATAGACATAAGGTATCTAGGTACGGATTACATGTCGCTAGTAGCATTTGCTGTTTATCTGCGGGTATATGTCATATCTAGAGTAGCATTCTCCGAGATTCTGTCCAGTTTCTACTACGCTCCGATGTTACCGTAAAACTTTAAATCTTTCAATCTATAGTATTTGTCTGTCTTAGTTTTTACGCTGAGTCTTGTTGTGAGTCTGAATTTATCGACCACATATAATACCATTTCCAGTCAAATTATGGGTTAGTCGTCTCAGAAGATCTAGAATCTACTAGTCCTAATGCAATTGTTGACGTGATACACTACTAAGGAGATGTGATATCGTATGGTTACGTAATTTTTAGCGTTGTTGTGCGTAAGTATCATCTGAGAGCGATGAATGTGATTGAAGTTGGGAGTTTATCAAGGTGAAGTAGTTGTATATTGAGTATTTTGGTGGCTGAAGTTCATTGAAAGATTTTTTATGGAGTCATTTGGGTCATAATAAAGTGGTGTCAAAAACATTTGGGTAAAGATTCAAGACTTGGTGTAAAGGAGTCATTTGGTTTTGGGTGATAATCATCATTTACATCATTTTTGTTGGGTATAATCTCTACTTATTTTTATTATTCTTGTATTTTCTTGTATTTCATTTATAAATGTAATTGTAAATATGATGAATATGATGATCAAGAGTTTATTGGGGTTTTGTGTGTACTAGATTAGGTTAAAAATGGATAAACCTAGCTTAAAACATGGTGGAATCACTAGAAATATTAGGGGCAGAAGCTAAACCGAAAAAGTTTTTGACATTTTTGAGTATGTTAAACAACTGAGTAAAAATCAAGCTAAAGTTTTGTTTGTTGGGTCCTAATTTTCGGCAGCCATAAGGGATCAAGGAGAAGAGTTTTTGTGGTCTTGATAATCTATTTTTCTAAAGCATTGTGAGCTCCCTAATTCCTTATTTTGATTATGGTTTAATCTTGGTTATACATGTTTTTGATTTGTCACTTTATTAATCATGCATGTTCATAATATTATGAGTTTTGTTTTGATATATAAAAATTATGTTATTGTATATGGGATATGTTAAAATGATATGTAGTGGCATTGCAAGTTAATGATTGGTGTTTTGGAAGAGTCTTAGATTGATTTACTAATGATTTATTGGGACAGTTTTGAGGCAGTAGCTAAAACGTATGATAACTCTAAAAATTTAGCTTGGGGTCTGTGATTAAATTGCATAGGTAGATAGATATATGTCTCAGCTCTATGGGATAGTTGGATGCTCAACCAATTGTTCCGGATGAGTGAGATATGGCCAAAATACGAAACTAGGTCAAATCTGAACCTTCAATTAGGATACGTGTTTTTCTACAGATTATTGAACTAAAGGTTGGGTTTTTAAAACATGGACTTATACTAGACATCATAGGGAAGCTCCAGCACTTGGCCTCACATTGATTGCTATTATAGATTTTATTTTATGGTCGTTTTCGTAAAAGTGTATATTTTGGCTAACATTCTGTTTTGGTAGTCTGTCATTAAAATAGCAATTCCCATTGATTGGTAAAAGTTTAGATTGATTGGGTTAATGTTCTGGAAACTAGATTCAAATAGCTTTCCATGGGCGAAAACCTCATATTCATAGCCCTTACGGATTAATAATTATGCCTTCTTAAAAACTGGTCAAATCAGAAACTGGAAATTTACGTCTTTTCTAAGAACATATAAAGTACACAATTTTGATAATAAGATAAGAATTAATATGTAAAACTTAGTATATGTTTACTCACTTGTAAACCCAGGTTATTAATCATAAATTGGAATAAAACCACTTTAGTTAAGTCATTGTGCAACGCCACGCATATATCTAAGAAACATATCCCATACGTGTTAAATTTTCTTACGTATTGTTTTTACTTTTATATTTTACTAAGTCGCGTCACTCCTATAGGTTGTCGGTGATTGTTGGTGACCTCTCTCGATCTATATACTCAGCTTCTCGATCCTCGTCGCTTATTTGACTTACGGTGAGTTCATAGCCTCGCTTTTCAAATATTTTTCTTAAACCCCGCGAGGGAGATGCATGCTAGTTTTTATAAAACGAACACAAGTAGTTTTCTTCTTGTATGCTTGGACCCTTATGTGGATATGTGTTGTTGCTTGAGTAGCTTTCGTCATAAGACCCCAATCGTGAGCCGTCAACTACCTATGATGGGTAGCCGCTCATACAATTAATAGCGCTATGGGCTTGACAACCCGGTTCGGTTTTTGGGAGTTTGAATCCGGGAAAGTGAGCACTCCCAATGTACGGACATATTGTATGGAGATTTGAGTAGGTATCTGACGAAAATACCTAGCCTGGGGGCATTCATTGTATTATTAATTGATTATGGATTTCGTCAATGGGATCGGTGTCGCGAGCTCAATGCAACTGTTGTTTATTAGCTTGTCTGATCAACAAGTCTATCTGATGCGTATGAATATCATAATGCTTGTGTTCAACTCTCTTTCTACTGTTTATCAATTATAAAACCTATGAATTCACTCAACCTCGTGTTGACTTTTTGGCATGTTTCATCTCAGGTAATTGAAGTACAAAGGCTTGGAGGCACTGATGGGGAGGATTTGCGCTAAACTTTTGTCCGCCATTTAAAAACCCATTCCTTATTAAAAACTTGTTTTAGTTTGGTTAAATCAAACTTATTTTATGTATGGTAACGATCTCTTGGGACTACGCTTTTGAACTCTGACAATAATGGAATGGAATGGTTGTTTGTTTTAAAAACGTCTCATTGAGTCATACTTTATATCTTATGACTATTGTACTATTATTTAACACCCAAATTGTTGGTTCCGCTGCGTGTAAATTTGGGGGTGTTAAATGTAGTTACAATGGGAGGAGCCTCGTGTTCTTCAACGATGATTGAAGATGTCGAAAGTGAGTCTTCATGATTATGAACTTGTTGTGCAGCGGAATTGATGGACGTTTTAGAAGACCTCTTCTCAAAGTATTCTTCGTACATTAGCCCGAACAAATTATCCAAATCTTCTTTAGATGGAATATTTATGGATTCTGCTGATGAATCATCATTGATGAATCATTGAAAAACGGGTTCTAAACTGTCATGTTCAGAAGCCATAGCTGTAAGCTCATCAAATTTGATATGGATGGTTTCCATAATCTTTTTGGTTTGTCGATTATATATTAGAAACCCTCTGGATGTTTCCGAATATCTAATGAAGATACCAATGTCTGCTTTAGGTTTCATCTTTCCAAGGTTATCTCGGCCATTTGTTGGATAACACAATGAGCCAAACACATGAAAATACTCCACATTTGGTTTTCTGCCATGAAGAAGTTCGTATGGAGTTTTGTTGTACCTTGTATGAATTATCGACCGATTTTGAGTAAAGCAAGCGGTGGAAACTGCCTCGGCCCAAATAAATTCTGGTAATCGTGAAAAGATAATCATTGTGCATGCTGCCCCGACAAGAGTTCGATTTCGTCTTTCAACAACACCATTTTGTTAAGGCGTACTGGCAGTCAAAAATTGTTGCATAATGCCTAACTTTTCATAATAAGCCTTAAGAGTTGTGTTTTTGAATTCATTATCATTGCCAGTGCGAATCTTGTGAACTTTGACATTGTAATTTAACTGAACTCGAGCAATGAAATTCTTTATTATCTCAGGAGTCTCATCTTTTGTGCGAAGAAAATATACCCATGTAAATCGAGAATAATCATCAACGATCACAAGAATATACCGCTTTCGGTTGATTGATGCTACCCGCATTGGTCCGCATAAATCCATATGTAGCAATTCCAACTTGGAATGATTACTTTGAACTACTTTAGGTGGATGAGAAGCTTTCTTGCTCTTTCCCCGCTCATATGCAGAACAAAGGTGATCTTTTCTGTATTTGAATTTTGGAAGACTATCAACCAGGTCGTGTTTGGTTAGATCGTTTATGGTACCGAAATTAAGGTGTGAGAGTATGTGGTGCCATAACCATGACTTTGTCGAAGTGGCTTTGGACATAAGACAAACAGGTGAAGAAGCAGCCATATCGGAAATGGAGATAGTATACAAATTAGATTCACGAGCTCCTGTAAGCAAATCATCTCCTTCCTGATTTCGCACATAGAATGTATTTGAACGAAAATAAACTTCTAGATCACCGTCACAGAATTATCCTACACTGAAGAGGTTGTGTCCTAGGCCTTCAACGTAATATACATAACATACAGTGATGTTGCCTTGTACATAATCACCATAGCCTGTGATTGCTACAAAGTGGTCATTTCTAAAGCGGACTGTGCCCATGAATTTCTCAACAAAATTTTTCAGCAGTGATTGATCACCAGTCATATGCTTTGAACATCCACTATCAACAATCCACAGAATAATTTAAACCACCTGCAACACATGAAGAAACCACATATGGACAAGTGGACATTTTGGATACCCATTTTTAACGGTAACTGATGTATTAACAATGTTTCTACTATTAACAACATTCAGAGTCATCTTAATAGGAGACCAAACAACATTTGGTTGCAGTTCGTACCAATTTTGCCACATTCGACTAGTTCGGATTTTATTCTTCATGTATTTGCTAAGTGAATTGTCTCGCAAAGTAAAATCACTAGAGACCTTATTTTTGGCACTTAAAGGAGTAACTACAACAATCTTAGTTTTGGAAACTACGGGAGTAGTATCTAAGGACTTAGATTGTATAGTCTTAACAGAAAACCAAGTCTTTAAAACTACAGAAGTAGTATCTACAAACTTAGATTTTATTGTTCTAGGAGTAGTGAATAAGGCTCTCCTAACTTTCGAATGCACATTCAATTTATAATTCGCAAGACATTTATCATGACACGAGATAAGCACACTCTTAGCACAAGAAACACACAATACATCCTTCTCTTTAAGAGCGTTTTCAACATCCATATCAGTTACAATCTTTTTGTTTAAAACAACATTCTTAGATGCAACATATGTCTTTTTATTTGTCCTAACAGAAACTTCTACTTTCTCTGATGACTTCTTAGTGTTTGAAAAGACACTATTCTTCAATGGTGAATCTCTTTTTAATGGTCTTCTAACACTAGAAGCAGCACTCAATCCTGTAGAAGGTAAAACACTCTTAGCTCTTTTTGAATTTGTTTTCGTTTGCTTAGTGATTTAGTACATTCCCGGTGCTATGACATTTTGGGTTGTTTCAACCTCTTTCTTTTTTATAGGTGAAGTCTGTAAAGTGACTGTTTTTAACAAAACATGTTTCTCTTCTGTTTTAGGAGCAACAGTTTTCTTGTGAAAAACTTTTTTATTTAGCGGAGTAACACAAAGAAGTTGATTAGAAACATTGGTTTTGTCAAACTTAGTGTTCACAGACTTATCTTTTTTAGTATTTTTCAGTTTGGTTTTTAACTTAGTTATTGTCATCAAAAGATCTTGATTCTATGCACGTATATCAGCGTATGCATAGGTCTTTTTATTAACATGCTCAATCAATTCATTAATTTCGCCTTGAGTTTAAGATCATGTCTTTTTTATTGAATCGAAAAGTTTTTGATATTCTGATTTGACATTTTCTCATTCTTTTATCAAAGATTGTACTTGAAATTCCAAAGACACGTTCTTACTCTCAAGCTTTTCCATCTTTGATATCCAAGAGGTTTCGCAAATATTTTTCAAAGAAGATTCACATTTTTGTCTTTTCTTTTCATGCTGTAATTGTAATTCAAAATCAAGACTTTGTTTTTGACATCTTTGAACATCATTTTCAAGAATGTTTATTCGTTTTTGCATTCCCTCTTGGATTTCAATGGGTTCCCTCTGAATTTGCTCAATTTTATCTTGCACATTATTGTTGACACACTCATGACTCAACACACACAACATTCGATTTCATGCTTGAGTTTAGCTTCTAAGAGTTGATATTTCAAAAGCTCATTTTGTGTCCATGTTTCACTAAGATCATTTTCTGTTGAGTCAAAGACATCTTTCATTTCTTTTATATCTTTTAAAAATCATTTCTGAAAGATTTCAAAACTCAAATGCAACTTATGAAGAATTGGTTTTACTTCTTGTTGACAAAATTTGGTTAACCGTATTTCTTTTGGAGAAGTATAGAAAATGCTTTCTCGTTTAGAATTTGTTTGTAATAAAGCAAACAACTTTTGAAATTCATTTTCCATTTTATTTAAATCTAGTTTTATTGGATTTGCACTTGGCATTAGTGCCACAATTGGTTTTGTCTCAGAAGATGAAAACGGTGAACTTGCATTTAAAGAAGTTTCATAAGATATAAAAGAAGATGAGAAATATTTTTGTTCAGCAGAAAATTCCTTTTGTGGAATAAAATCTTTGTAAAGAGCATTTAACTTTTTGTAATCAATTGTCCAAACATTTTGTTTTTTCTCAATAGCAATTTGATCTTGTGATTTCTTTTTCATTTTGATTTGACTCTTGGTTGCATCATCAAGTATGTCCTCAGTATCTCTAACATTCATTTGAATTTTTGAATCATCAAGGCAAGAAGCATCATATAATTTTGGATTATAAGAAATTGCTTTCTTGAGAGTATAAGGATTTGTGTACCACAAATCATGTTTTACTTTTGAATCATAAAAGGACAATGGTTTTGGTCCAAGCATAAACATGCCTTGTAAGGATTTACCAAATTTTAACACTACATCTTTATTATTTTAAGCTCTTGCTTCATGATCTAGAATAGTATCATGATATTTATCTTCGTTTTCACTCATTTTGCGTTTTAAAATTGATTGTGTCTTTTGAAGTTCCACAGTTTGTCTTTTTAATTCAACAACAGACAACTCTAATTTATCATGTTGTTGTTCTAAATCACAAATAATGTCTCGATCATGAATAAATTGAGATTGCGACTCCTGTTCAAATTGTTTTTCTTTTTGATCAGCCTTAGTATATTCATTAATATAGGTAGTGTTATTTCCTTAGTTCATTTTAAAAACCCAAACGTTTTCCTTATACGACTCAAGCTGTTTAGTCAACACTGTATTTTGTTGTTGAACTTCTTTAGCAATTATTTGTTGTTTCTCAGCTTCTTTATACGCATTTCTAGCTAATTACTCTAATGCATATGATTCTTGAACATTGTTATCGTATTCAACACTGCCACTATTAACATCTCCATTTGGTTCATCAAATTATACCACACATCCCCAATATAACATGTCGTGACTCTTGTTGATGAGTATCCAACAATACGTACTACTCAATTTGTCAAGCTCTATACCTCAATCCTCTGTCCTCACGACAGTCACTCACCCTCCAGTGTACATTCCACTACCATTTCTCACTTCTGTGATCTAATATAGATCACCCACGAATATATATCTACATAGTACATAACCTATCGCTCCTCATCTTCATCGATGTGCTGTCTTGTATCTGTATGAATATCTAATAAATCTTCTCTCTATACATCCAATCCATCACCATATCATTAGACCTATAGAAACACTGTATAGTAGATGAGACACTAAACTTAACATAACCATGTGTGTGTGCTATCAATCCCACATGTGTGTACACTATAGAATTCTGGATTGTTCTGCCACACACATTCAATTTACAATCACATCCACTCCATGTGTGTAACTTGTCCACACATATGTCCATGTGTGTAGCCGTGCACACAACCTTGTCGCTGTGTCTATTCACTCCCAGAGTGTAGAGTGCTCTAGTGCACCCTACCACCTCATTAATCATACCTGATAATCAATCTATAATAGATAAATGTCTGAACACTACAGCATATCTATACATCCCATATCATTCCGCTATGTTCCAATAATGATGCACTCCTCTCTTCTGACCATATTGTGTGCACACTACCTGTCATGAAGAAAATCATAAGTGCGCAAATGTAATAATACATAGTATTGGCTGTATCTGTAATGTCAAATAGAACAAAAACTTGTCTATGCAGACAGTAGTTGTGTTTTATTTGTAGAGGTACTACCACTGCGAGTACCTCAAATGTGAGAGATGCAGATCACTACTGTGCCGAATATTTAGTACGACTTACCCGTAATATTATGCCATCGTGATGAGTTTGGTAATCATCGACACTCACGTTTACATACGCCCAGTTTTCATATAGTGATAGTCGAACCTTATATACCAGAAGAAAATGAATAGAAGACCGCCAAACATCTCATCGTCCAATACAATAATTAGTTAACATCATTTTGTGTATGTAACTCACGTTAATCAGAAGACTACAAGACTCACATGTGAGATAAGATACATTGGTGCAAAGATGCGCACTATCTCTCTTATTTGCAGCTGCTGTATACTCAAGATCCGAACTTGTTTGTAGGATTAAAGTGCATGAGTCGTGATACTCTATCTATGTGAGATATGCCCTACCTCGACTCATAATTTCCGCTTGTATGTTAAATTTACATATACACTGATCCTACATTTAAAATTTCGATATCATAACGCCGATACACATTTACAGTGATTTGACAAATACACGTTAGCAGAATCCTATCGCGTGTGTATATAAAAATCATCAACAAGTGAAGCTAACAATGCTCTCACTGTGTTGAAATTATTATCGAAATGTAGATCAATACGTTGTACACAGACATGTAGCATACACTACCATATTGCTCTGATACATCTCGATAGTAATTTAGCCAATCATAAGTACAATTTACCTGATTAATATTTAAATCTGCCTCATCAAAATAGGGTGATAAAGTGTTTAATGTAGGTCCTGCTGATGTCTGCTCACGTGTCTAAGAAAAAAATATAAACTAGTTTGAAAGCACTATATAGAAACTTCTTTGTGGCTGAGAGATGAGATAAGTAAGAACGAGTATTCTTGAGTGTCTGGAGTAGACTGTCGTTGAAGAAGAGAGACAGGAGATAGTCTTGTGTGTTGTTGCCGCGCTGAATTAATTGTTGTCGTGTGAATTAGTCATGGCTCAACTTTGGTTATAATCTCGATGTCGAAGCCTCGTTGGTAGTATCACAGTGGCAGAATATAGTATATAGGATGTAGTACTGAGGATATACTTAATTGTGTATATACGTATTGTGTAAAACTCTAACACGTTGAAACGCTCTCATATTACAGATGGATGCTATAGTAAGACGCGAATAGTTCTGTATAGTATGTATGATTAGAAGTGCTGCGATTCTCTCAAGATGTGTGAGTGATCTTAGCTTACGTCTAGTCCTTTAACTGTGTGAGGGAGATAGTGTAAAGAGAAGTTGAAGGATATTTGCGCTGTAGCTCAGCTTGACTTGTCTGGTTCGTAGGTGCAAGTAGAATCAGAGTTGAAAAGTCTCAATGAGTGCAAGTGACGTATGTATTAATGAAGATAATATGTTGTGAATGGTCGAAAAGTAGTGCGTTGCAGTAGAGATCTATGGATCTGTAAGATATGAATACGGCTCAAATGAATTCTATTAGTATCCTGGCTCCTGTTAGAGTGTAGATACGTATGTTGGTCTTTGGTGTTGGCAGACAAGTTCTCGCGCGTACACTGTGCGAAGAGTGGCGATAGATTATGCTGACAGAATAGAGTGGCTGAGCATTAATTTTTACATCTGGTATATGTGTTAGAGGAAGATAGTTGTGTAAGGCGTGTGTTGTAGAAAATGGTGCTCGCAACAGTTCTGTCCGTCACTCTCGACAAGGTCAAAGGTGTTATTAGAATTAGAGTACTCTGAGGTATAGGCGATCCGCTATTGAATGCTTAGACTAATTGAAGAGTTGTATTAGTGAGGCTGCTAGATTATGATTGGGAAGATGGCGAGACTCGATCGACCGATTCTTGGCTTGCGCGATATTGCGTCTGAGTCTGGAAGATGTGCATAGTAAATGAGACTCTAGTTGTGGATCGGTGCAAGCAAGAGTTGTATTCCAATAGTTTTATAACACAGTAAGATGATCTCTGCAAGGTTGAAAATGCTAATTTGGGTAAACCGTGTAAGCGTGCTGCTGGTGGAGTAGCAGATATCGTGATCTCGTTAGAGTTTATAGGTTAGTAATTCGGGAGTGTTGTGGTAAAGCGATGTGTCTTCATCGATCAGTGATATTAGTATGTAATGAATCATCTTGATGAGAAGTAATCGAGATAAGTTGCGTCATAAGCTAGAAGGAGAAGATGATTCACGCTGATGAATGTTGTTTAGGAGACGCACTATAGTTGTGTCGTACAATCCGCTGCCAAAGTTCAGAGAAAAGACCGATGATGTGTGTGCTGTGCTTTATATGAGAGAATGTTGCGTTCCATAGTTAGTGTGGAGTCAAAGCTTGTGAGTAAATTGCGTGAGCTATGTGTGATTATTGGTGGTCGTAAGTCTTAGTAGAGTATCAACTGGTGAATAGATGAGAGTGTTAGTTGATGCGTTCGGTGAGACAAGAACGAGATGTGGATTGACGCGAAGAGAGGTGCGCGTTAGTCGGTGATTCATAATCATAAGAAGAGTGTATTCCAACTCGGCTAGATCGAATAGGTAAGTAACTAGTGGGAATTTACAAAATATGACGAGTTGTCGATTATCATAAAATGGGAATAAGTTAAAGTCGCATAATGATCGAAGTTATTACGTCAGAGATCAAGAAGAAATTAGTCCATCATGTATGAGGTATCCCTTATATAATATAAATATCAACGCTCAAAGGAGTAAATGAGAAATCAGGAAGTATATGAAAATCAGAGTGATCAATATTTATATAATGGATCGATATAGGAAATAGCAAGACGTCATAAGGTCGAGTTAAGAGGCGAAATCATCTACCCATGTATAAATTCCTCGGTACCCATGTAATCAGTAGTAGTGATGCAACAGAGGAGCTTTTAAGGGATTCAGAGAGCATGCGCGCGCACGATATCGGAGTAAAACAAGGAGGAGACTTAGATTTTGTAAAAAACATGGTCATTAGTTTAGGTTTGAAAATTGAACCTTAGTTCTCTTTGACCTGAGGCTAATGTATCAATCTGTAACACCCCTAAAAATACAATCGCCAAGCAAAATACCATATGGGGTGTATATTCATGAGTCCATACGCACATAGGTCACAGTGAAACGACCTCAAAAGAGAGTTTTAAGTAAATTTCACACAGTGTTATATTAAAATCGAAGTATTATAAAAGGGTTCCACAATTATTATGCAATAGCAAATATTTATGTTTAAATCCTTTGTTGAATCTGTACTCAAGTTATTAAGCTTCGAAAATATATCACGCGCGACTCGAATGCTCCCCAATGCTCGGATCAGCAAATATTTACTGAGAAAATACATTGCTAAAACGGTCACAAGAATGTTGGTGAATTCTAGGTTTAAGTAAAAGCAGTATTAATAATTTTAAGAAATATTTTAGAAGAAAGATGCGTTACAGTATTTTTAAAGAAAATATATTTTAGGAAATCCGAATAGTGATTTAATAAAATCAAGAAGTATTTAAAAGTGGACCACAAGACTTAAGTAATGGTGGACTAAGTACATATTCCGAAGTCCAAAACAAGTAATAGCAGACTATGTACGTATTCCGTAGTCCGAAATAGGTATTATTGCGCTTAACCTCATGACATCGAAGCCGTATTCGTAATTATAAGGGAATTGCACCCAAGTTCGTAATTATAAGGGATTTGCACCAGTATTCGTAATTATAAGGGATTTGCACCAGTATTCGTAATTATAAGGGATTTGCACCAGTATTCGTAATTATAAGGGATTTGCACCAGCATTCGTAATTATAAGGGATTTGCACCAGTATTCGTAATTATAAGGGATTTGCACTAGTATTCGTATTTAATTTTATGGGATGTGCAAACCGTGTGGTGGACTCGTGGGCCAATTAGCATTACGGCTCGTAATCTGGATAGCATACAATTTGAAAACACTTGTGTCTAAAGTAAAAAAATCATGCCTAAAATTCACGGTTTCAAATATAGGTATTCAGCGATCTCAAATCATGTAGTCAGTGATCTCAATCTTGTAGAGTAAAAAAACACAAAATCAGCTTTAGTAAAAAATAGTCAGGTAATTGCGGCTTATGTTATAGAATTCAATGAAGTTTATTGTAGTAAACAAGCACGTATTCTCACCCGGAAAACAGTTTATGAAACATTAAAAGAGAAAAGGTGGGGCTATGAACTCACCTCAGTTAATCGAATCAACAAAGTAAATCACGAATGAAAAACGCGTCACGAATAAGTCCGAAGGCAACCTAATTAAAATATAGGTCGTATGAGTACTAAGTAATTTGGATAACTAATACCATATATAATTCTATATAGCTACATCACCACCTAATTGAGTTTGAGAAATAATATTTAAATTGCAATAGATAAATATTATCCGTGTGTTTGTACTTGTATAATCGAATATATCATTCAATTGTCTTTGTAAAATAATATTTATAAAGTTTAGGACATGTATAAATATTATATAAATGATTTAAAAATGTTCGCAAAAAAATTTATATTAAAAACGAACCAACACTATTCACCTCAGGAAATAGTACACAAGTTACAAAATAGTGCATAATTTTCGCGTTTCAAGCCCGATTTGCATGTTTCTTACGCCCATGTTTTCGTATCTTGAAAGCAAGTAAAAATTCATGCTGAGGTGAGGTGGATCTTCATGAATTGTTTTGAATTACATTCTCTTTGAGTTGTTCCATTCTCATAATCAACCACTGAAGAGGGATGTGTGACATAGTAAGGTGTTGTAGTTCTGGAAGAGGACACAGTATGTGCCACACAAAGAAGACACAAGGCAAGCAAAGCAAACGTAAGAAAAGCTAACAAACATAGTGGAACCCACGCCATAGCAAGGCAAGGAAAAAAGGGCGACATGGCATATAAGAACATGGGAAGCAAAAGGAAACAATTCTATGGCCAACACCTAGCCCTCTAATCTAATTCTAGCTCTCCACTCGTTCCTATCAGATGTCATGTCCTTGGACAAGATTAGCTCCTTCATGTCACGCTTCACTCTATCCTCCCACCCAAGTTTTGGTCTACCCTTTCTCCTCAGGCCATTGACAACCAAAGCTTCTACTCTCCTAACTGGTGCTAACTGTGGTCTTCTCCTAACATGCCCAAACCATCTCAATCGTCCTTCCCTTATCTTGTTGATGATAGACTCCACTTCAAGCTCCGCTCTATACACTCCATTAGGGATCATGTCTAACATTGTTTCACCACACGTTCACTTTAGCATTCTCAACTCTGCCACTTCCATCTTATTAGCCAGAGCTTTCGTGATACGCCAACACTCTGACCCATACAGCATAGCAGGTCTAATTGCCACCCTATAGAATTTCCCCTTCAGCTTGAGGGGGACATTTCTATCACAAAGGACTCCTGTGGTCGCCCTCTACTTCAGCCATGCTGCTTTAATACGGTGAGCTACATCTTCGTCAATCCTCCTAAATTTGTGCATCATCGATCCGAGATGTCTAAAAGACTCCTTAGGTTATAAGATCTTGTCTCCAATACAGATTTCCTCGTTGCGGGCGATCTCCGCATTACCGAAGTCACATCTTAGATATTCTGTCTTCTCTCGACTGACCCTTAGGCCGTTGTCCTCTAGTGCCTCATACACAAATAAATAAAATTATAAATTTATAGTTTTCTTTACATAAGAAGTAGAGTACGAAATACTCTTATCGACAGTCCTTTAATCAAATTCAATTTCAGCCAAAATAATTCTCGAATATTCAAATTCGGAATAGTTCTCGGATAACATTGTAATCGTATCTCGGATAGTATGATCTCGGACAAGACTGTAATAAATTTTGAAACTTTCCTTGGACAATATAGATCTCGGACAATTCTATTAATAAATTTTGGAACTTTTCCTAATTTCGAGCTACACTCTTTTTAAAATGCTCGTTCAATCAAAATTTCGACATACTCACTACGACAAAACCGTAATGACGTCAAATTTGATAAAACACTAAGTTTTAAGTACTTCTGAAAATGAATCCTCACAAATTCGATGAAACCGAAAATGTGGTTTTGCCTTGTTGAATTCGAAAATGTTCACAATTCCGATAAAACCAAAATTAATGAGCACTTCACAATTCACAACCCCAAAAAATCAATATCAAAATGTGACGTTTTCCCCAATTTCCACAATTTCGATAAAACCGAAATTGTGACAAGTATCAAATATGTTCCGAAAATGATATTCCTAACGCGAATTTCGATATAACCGAAAATTCATGTATCTATTACAACTTTTATCACCTTTCTGAAAATGATACTCAATCCTAATACACACTTTTCGATATAACCAAAAACGTGTGAAACTATTACAATACAACAAATGAAATCGAAAATGATAAACAAACACCTAATACACCGTTTTTGATAAAACTAAAAACGAGTATAACTATTACAACTCAAATCACACAACACTAAAGAATACCGAAAAGTGATCAAAACTCGATAAACACGTCGAATATGTAGAAATCCTCAAAGTAACGTATCGAAATTGCTCTAAACACACGAACACGATCACGTCTTGGCCATAATGTTGTCGAAAACAAGTGTAACAAGAAGATATGATGTCTAAATTGCTCCAAACGATCACAACATCACTCGAATACACCGAATTTCACTCTCGTCAATCTCAATAACGCAACAAACACGAACTCGATCACTTTTAATCTCTAATGGCGTATGATACCACTTGTTAGGTCTTGATTTAGCTTGAATCACACGATATTGAACGATATAGAATAGAGAGAATTAAGAGAGAAATGCAAGTCTTTCACAATTTCTAAATTTTATAACAAAAGAGAAAAGGGAGGGAAAATGAGTTTGTTACAAGCCTTAACCACCTAATGATGATTAGGTGGCTATTTATAAGAGAGGGAGGAGAGCTTCCTTTCCTTTATTTTTATAATTTTGCTATTTAGTTCCTAGTCTTTGGATAATATGTTATTTTCTACTTTTAGCATATTTCTCCTTATTACAAAATACTTTCTAATATGAAAAATAAAGACTAAACACTAAAAATAAAAAAAACCATTTAAAATATCATAATCCACACTTTTATGATCCTAACACGGTACCCAGCTCTCTTAGGCTCTCGTATGATTGTTGCTCGAGTAGTTATAAATACGCTAGTCTTTAGTCCTTTGCTTCGAATTCTGTCTCCTTTTACGACATCATATTGTCGTTGTCATACTTCATATATTACTTGGTTATCTTTCCTTTAATGTGCGGGTAACACCTCCCAAAGACGGTTTACTTCATTGAAAATCCTCGCACCACTCAAGTTATTTAACTTATATTGGTAAGTTGGTATGAAGAGAAATTGTTTTCATAGCAAACAATTTGTCAAAATTTTATGGCTTTTCCCTTGTTTTCTTCCCACACACTCAATGCACGTTGATGAGGTGCAAAATCTTATGGCTTCTAGGGGTCATTTAGCCCTTAATTTAGAGCACATTGTATCATTTTTTGCCCTAAATCCTTTCTTTTTTGGTTTTAGGTGTTTGCGAATGCATTTGCTAGAAACGTACAAGTTTTGGGATCGTTTGAACGAAGAACTGATGAAAAAGACAAAGT